>AYEL01023336.1:0-32671 GCA_000484575.1 Olivierus martensii
GAAAATAACTTCCGATCACATTTGCCAGACGCAGAGAAATTATATTATATTCATAAAATTATAATAGTATATAATGGAAATATAATATAAATAATGATTTCCTTTTAAAATGAAAATATTTCATATTTAAAAAATATTTGAAATTATTTTTAGAATATATTTATAAATTATCAGTTTGCTAAATATAAGAAAAACACAAGGTGCCGCTTTCGTTTCTCAACTGTAGTGCATTCCGCCGCCATTTTACATCCTCTGCTGATCGATAATCAAGGATAACTTTGTGAAAAGTAAACCATAATACTATATTTCTTTTCTAATTTATAATACAAAAATTTGAAAATTAAATATAGTATTATGGTTTACTTTTCACAAAGTTATCCGTGATTATCGATCGACAAATATGTAAAATGGCGGCGGAATGCACTCTACTTAACTGCATTTGTGTGTGTGTGTGCGTAGCCTCCGAGATAGACAGGTGTCACCTGCTATGTTTTGCAGAAAACAGAACCAAAGCAGAATGAAATTTTTCTGCATTCTGTTATTCTGCGCAGAAAAGTCTCGGTGTGTTCTAGGCTTCAGATCACTGAAAGAGATTATATAGACTGTTTAAAGTAGTGATTCCCGAATCCTATAAATCTATTAATTAAATAAATCAAATAAACTTAATTATTTGGATAATAACGAATTTCCGAGAAAGAACAGAGGTATAATTTTGATGTAAGTCTATACTAATTAACCATTATAAATAGATAGAGGATGATGAGTAAAGAAAATGTGTATGATATTCCACGATAAAATATGATACCTTGCATTTGGTATAATGATTGCTTTATATCTTTTAGGGCAAATACATCCATTTAGTAAACCCCAGTTACACTGAGTACGCATATTCTATATTCGGTCATGTTTCAATCAGAAAGTACTGTATTGGCATAAAAATTACATAAGTGAACAGTTAAAACAGCTGTTTCAACCAGTGTGCAGCCAAGTGTCCGTAGATGTGTCCCGGGAGTTTGGAGGAAAGTTGGAGAAAAAGTGAGAAAAAATTGAAAAGTAAAAAAATTGTCGAGCTAAATTTGTCATAACCTACTTTTCTCATAAAAGGACGATAAAAATGAAAACAATAAGAGTTTTTAATTAAAATATAAAAAATGTTATAGTAAAATTTAAAAATCCATGATCAGCATTTTTTAAAATAGTATAATGATTAAAGCTATGGCTTACCACCTGGAGGATCCGGGCTCAAATGCGAGTCCCACATCTTCAGTTTTTCAGAAGAGTCTGGACTCGCCCTGTTAAACCCCTTCCTTCAACCATCCGATTGAACCTATCATGGGTGTTAGCCAGCCTGTGATGGGCTCTATGAATAACTGCCACCAGATACAGTATATCCCTCGTGCGATATAGTGGCTTAACCAATTACCTAACTTAACCTAACCTAAAATAATTTATTTTAGCACAATTGTTTTGGGCGTTAGATACTGTGCTCTTATGGCGGCTCTTGGATAAATTAGGTGACACGTCGGGCATTTTTCAATGCCGGGCCCGTGACAAAAGTCACGGATGTCACCCCCTCTCTGCAGCTCTGCCCCTATCCATCTATTGGCAATAATTTAACGATTCAGTTTTTTGTTTTATAAATAATGATTTAAATGTAAATATATTACTGTAAATTTTTAATAATAAATACGAAACAATTTTTAGTATGCCCGTTTTTTAAAATTTTTAATTCTAGTACTGTAATTCTTGTATTCTAGTCTAATTCTAGTATATGCTTAATGACTATGCCTGTATATTTAATCAGTAATAGCATGCTATTGTTTCGGATCTGAATCAAAGTTTTTACAATAATCTGTATCAATTCGATTCGTTATTTGTGCTTAATTTTGTCAAAACAAGATTTAATATAAAATAACAACCAGTGCCGGATCTAAGCCGATTGGACTGATTATACCCAATCGGGGCCCGCATTTGAGAGGGCCCCGAGTTGAGGAAAAATGAAACCATGAAAACGCTAATAAATGAAGAATAATCGTTTAGATTTACTATTATGGCTGGACTTTTACACACCAGCCTTCGAACATCTAATTTTTGTAAATTCACAAAAAGAAAAATTTTTCTTGGAAAAATTGAATGTGAATGAATCGATTTTATTTTTCTCTTGGAATATGTGGGAAAAAATTTCTATTTAAATTAACACTACTTTTGCAGATTTCAATGTATTCTTATCTAATATTTTGAAAATATTTTCTGAGTACTTAAATTAACGGCTGGTGAATCTTTTTTTAATTAGAATTAAGTACGCATACTATATGTGAATATTGTCAGAAAATATCCAAAAAAGTTTCACAGTTTAAATGAATAATAGAAAATTATTAGTTGATCTTGGATTTATGACTGAGGTAGATGAAACTCGCATTTTTAACGTAAATGGAAATAAATTTCCTATTGCCGGAAGAATTCTTAGCAATAGGAAACGGGTTATAAATGGAATTTGCAGAATAACAAGTGAATATTTTTAAAATGATTTGATATCCAATTAGTGAATCATTAATTCTGTTCTTACCAGAAATGTTATCAAAAGTTCTACTGTTATTGATAATTGATGAAGATATAGTGGATTCCGCTTAATTGGGACAGCCGCGTAATTGGGCCAAATCTCAAAGAACGGAAACCAAACTAATAAGCTAATACATAATTTAAACGCTTAATTGGGACAAATTTTCGTTTAATTGGGACAGTAGCAAAGGAATTTTCAATTTTTGATATATTTTAGGGATTTTTCGAAAGTATAGCAACACTATGTACACTAATACTTGTGTGCTTTCTTAATTTTATATAAAAATTATAAAAACATTTTATTGTATCGGTAATTTTTCAGATTAAACCTTTTTACGAGACAATACAGACTAACACAATGGAGCGAGTCGTTTTTTCGCGTCTTATTACATACACATCGTCGACACACTGTCGCCGCACTAATACACTGACGGAAAAAAAAATCCCAACACCAAAAAAAATTATTGTAGAGTAATGAAATTTGGACAATGCATTTGTGTAGTTAACATGTTTAATTGATTAAATTTTCAAGATCACAGGTTAATTTAAGCTCAAGAAAATGCATTTCAAATGTGAAATGCTGTTGCATTAATAGCCGGTGTAACCTCCAGAATTTTGAATGCAAGCCTGCAAACGTGCATGCATTGTGTCATACAGGTGCCGAATGTCACTTTGTGGTATGGAGTTCCATGCTTGTTGTACTTGTTCTGTCAATACTGGGACGGTCTGTGCTGGCTGTGGATGATGCTGGAGTTGTCGTCCAATGATATCCCATACGTGCTCAATTGGAGACAGATCTGGTGATCTCGCAGGCCAAGGTAACATGTCGACACTCTGTAGAGCACGTTGCGTTACAACAGCGGTATGAGGGCGAGCGTTATCCTGTTGGAAAATTCCCCCTTGAATGCTGTTCATGAATGGCAGCACTACAGGTTGAATTACCAGACTGACGTACAAATTTGCAGTCAGTGTGTTTGGGATAACCACAAGAGTGCTCCTGCTGTCATAGGAAATTGCTCCCCAGACCATGACTCCAGGTGTAGGTCCAGTGTGTCTAGGCCGTAGACAGTTTGGTTGCAGGCGTTCCCCTGGCCTCCTTCTGACCAACACACGGCTATCACTGGCACAAAGGCAGAACCTGCTTTCATCAGAAAACACAACAGATCTCCACTCCGTCCTCCAATGAGCTCTGGTTTGACACCACTGGAGTCGCAAACGGCAATGGCTTGGAGTCAGTGGAATGCACGCTACAGGGCGCCTAGCTCGGAGCTGTCCTTCAAGTAACCGATTTCTAACAGTTCGTTGTGTCACTGTGGTACCAACTGCAGCTCGAATTTCTGTCGCAGATGCAGTACGATGTGCCACAGCCATACGCCGAATACGGCGGTCTTCCCTCTCAGTAGTTCCACGTGGCCGCCCGGAACCCGGTCTTCTTGAAGCAGTACCTTCATTTGACCACTGCTCCCAACAATCATGCACAGTGGATACATTCCGGCCAAGTCTTTCTGCAATATTGCGGAAAGAAAATCCACCTTCTCGTAGCCCTATTACACGACCTCGTTTAAACTCGGTGAGATGTTGATAGTGCTATTTCGTCTTCTTAAAGGCATTCTTGGCTAACATCAGCTCAATACGTCAAATTTCAAGGATAAATAACGCTCACAAACTTTACAGCATGCATTTAAAGCAAACCTGATTTGCAAATTCCGAGTGGAGCTACTAGCGCCACACTTATGCGCAAAGCGCGAAATTTGAATCGATGTCATCTTTCAGATGTATAAACACGCCTACCAAATTTTGTCACAAGTCTTTCTTGGTGTTGGGATTTTTTTTTCCGTCAGTGTATAAACATCCGTTCTTTAGTAAAATAATAAGTAAATATCATCGTTGATAAATAATGCATAACAATTACTATTCGGCAACACTAGCGTGTATCGTCTTGAGTCTGGCAAATGTGCCTCTGCTTAGGAGTCTAACGTTACTGTACCTAGCGATATTCATTTACAGCGTTGATTTTATTTAAAATTTTTAAATCTTGGCCAAGATGCCAAGGAAGGATTTTACACTTTCGAGTAAAATTGCTTGACTGGGTAAAATTAAAAGCCAGCCATTTAATGCAAGCTATCGTACACTCGCTGAAATAAATCAAAATCTACCATAGCGTGTCTCCTACAACAAGAGGAGTGCCCATTACAGAAAGAAATTCCAGAAACATCCAAAAGAAAGCGTGATGGAAGGATCCTAGAAGTGGAAAAAGCATTAGATCAAAGGTTTTCTATAATTAGCAAGCGAGGCGTGAATATCAGCGGCCCAGTGACGAAGACGAAGTCAGAGGAGATCGGTAAAAAGCTAATAATTAGGTACCTATTTTAATAAATCATTAAAATAGGTATCTAATTATTATTTTTTAACCTACTTATTTATTTGCCTACGAATTATATATTTTATTTTATTCTTTATTATTATTTCGTTTAATTGGGACAGCCGCTTAATTGGGCCAAAATGGTTTGACCCGACGTGTTCCAATTAAGCGGAATCCACTGTATTGCCAGTAGCAATAATTAGTTTATAAACATTTTAACGTAAATCATTCAAGAAACTTCATAACTCTTGATTTTCCCTGGATAAATATGCAGAGAATTTAAAAATGTTCGGGTCACTTAAAAAATATTCTAAAAATCTGCTCAAAATATAATATAATTCATCAGATAAATAATTTTTTTAATTTTTGAGACATAATGAATCAATT
This sequence comes from Olivierus martensii, assembly GCA_000484575.1. NCBI lineage: Eukaryota > Metazoa > Arthropoda > Arachnida > Scorpiones > Buthidae > Olivierus > Olivierus martensii. The sequence continues at coordinate 5,309 of AYEL01023336.1, forward strand.
ATATTTTACCCCATATTTGACATAATTATTGATGTTTTTAAAGAACCTTTTAATTTTCATAAATAAGCATTAATTTAGCTTGTTTTGTGTATTTTTATATGATGATTAATTTATCCAAAATGAAAAAACGAAAATCACTCCATTATGACATAATTATAAAATTTGTTGCAAAATAATATAATTATATTATTTTGCAACATTACTTCAATCACGTTTGTCATTTGCTGAAAGAAGTGCTTCGGATACAAGCAAATTTTTTTGTCGTCATTGACAAGCAAATTAAATATATATGACTCTCTCGAACTCATCAATAATTTATAACGTTGATTCTCGCATTTTTGAACAGAAACAATTGCTAAACATTGTGTATTTATTTATAAACGTTACTTATTTTATTTATACATATAAGTCTTATTTTGAGGGGGCCTCACATTAACTTAATCCGGCACTGATAACAACCTATGATATTTGTCATAAATAAATATTAATCATAGTCATTGCATTTTGTGACTCAATACAAAATAATCTCTGGCATTTGTCACTATTAATATGAATATGGATAATATTTTTTAGAATGTTTCAGTAATTCTGTATTGATAAATATTATTTTTATATTTTAAAAAACACGGGCATCATGTTTAAAATAATTATCAAAATATTTTTAAAAATTAAATTAAGTTATTTAGAAATATACAATATTGTATATGATGATAACTACAATCTAAAAAATAATTTTTTTCCATAAAATAATCAATTAATGTAATAATTATTTTTGATAAATTTCTAAATGCTTGTTATCTTTATTTATAAGATGAATGTTACGTTATTTAAATTTCATCACTTATTGCAATAGTGGTAGTTTAAGCAACGCTATAGAAATACGGAAACTGTTTTTGAATAAAATCAAATTGAAGTATTTTGGCAGTATAGATAGAATAAGGCTGAACTCACACGTACTACAGCAGAACCACAGCACGACTACAAAATTGTGATCGGTTTATGGACGGTCGCGAATTATAATTATATTAATATAGAAACGCATAATCTAACTCAGACGGACCGCTAATTGAAGTCGGTTTTAACCGCTGTCGCAATGAGTGGTCCGTATGAGTTAGATTATGCGTTTCTATATTAATATAATTATAATTCACGACCGTCCTTAATCCTACCACAGTTTTGTGGTCGTGGTGTGATTCTGCTATGATACGTGTGAGTTCAAGTCGCGGGTCCCACCCCTTGAAAATATTTTTCATGAGGTCTGGGCCCGGCCCGTCGATCCCCGTCCTCCACAATCCGGCTGACCCCTCCGCAGGGGTGGGCAGCCTGTGGAAGGGTTTGTTTCGCCCCGTTACTTAGTATTCTCCCTGAATAGAAAGTGGCGTCATCTGTTAACAAAAAAAAAAAACTGTATCTGCGAGACTTCACATTTTAAAATTTACTTGGCGTGATAATACGATCATCCAATAAGACTGATTCTTGCTTTGATCACAGTTGAGCTAAAATTATATTCTTGAAATTTATCTTTAGTATTATTATTAAAATAATATTAATTATCGTGATATTAATTTATTATTAAATTATATATTATGTAATTGATTTATAAATTTTTTTTTAAATTGGATGATATTAACCGTAAGCTACAGCGTGTTTCGTACAGTGTCGGTAATATCATGATCTATAAATATATATATATAAGTGGGTGATCGGTTAACGAACAGTTTGGATAACGAACACTTTTTCGAAGTAACGAACACATGTTCGGATAACGAACACTTCACAGAATAAACTGTGGATCCGTGGACTGACGGAATGACAGGTCAGCCCGATGGCTGCATGATAAAGTTGTGGCTTATTCTGGAGGATCAGAGGGTCCCATTCCTCCAATTTTTCAGGAGGGATCTGGACCTGGCCCGTTGAAACCCATCCTTCCAGTTGATTCCATCATGGGTGTTGGTCAGTCTGTGATGATGGCGGCTCTATAAGTGGTCGCCTCCAGATAAAAATATTCCATGAGGGTATTTCGGCTTAACTAACCTAACGGAATAATAGGCTTAGATCTTGCGCGTTCGTGGACTTATGGGTAAGGATGGGAGTACAGTAGTTTTTTCTGATTAAAATGAACTTGGAGACAACTTAAAACAAATCAAAGATTTATTAAAGAAAGTAAGAGAGAGATTTTACAATTTCTTGGTGTTGGAATGGCATCCATACCAGAATGAGGTCAATAGGCTTGGGCATCTCTACCACGACAATGCTATTAATCACTTCCGAAAAATCCTGAAGGGGAGAGAAAAGCAATCGATATTGGACAAATTCTTTATTGGAAAATAAACATATAAATGAGAGAGACGACAATGCTATTAATCACTTCCAAAAAATCCTGAAGAAGAGAGAAACTATCCCGACAGTGCTATTAATCACTTCCGAAAAATCCTGAAGGAGAGAGAAAATCACTACAATGCTATTAATCACTTCCGAAAAATCCTGAAGGAGAGAGAAAAGCGCGATGCTATTAATCACTTCCGAAAAATCCTGAAGGAGAGAGAAAAGCATGATATTGGACAGATCAATAGGCTTAGGGATCTCTACCACGACAATGCTATTAATCACTTCCGAAATATCCTGAAGGAGAGAGAAAAGCAATCGATATTAGACAGATTCTTTATTGGTGTTTGGGGATCTCTACCACGACAATGCTATTAATCACTTCTGAAAAATCCGAAGAGCAGCAGCGATATTGCATAGAGAAAAGCAATCGATATTGAATAGATTGGAGAGAAAAGCAATCGATATTGGACAAATTCTTTATTGGAAAATAAACATATAAATGAGAGAGACGACAATGCTATTAATCACTTCCAAAAAATCCTGAAGAAGAGAGAAACTATCCCGACAGTGCTATTAATCACTTCCGAAAAATCCTGAAGGAGAGAGAAAATCACTACAATGCTATTAATCACTTCCGAAAAATCCTGAAGGAGAGAGAAAAGCGCGATGCTATTAATCACTTCCGAAAAATCCTGAAGGAGAGAGAAAAGCATGATATTGGACAGATTCTTTATCGGAAAATAAACTCAATATTGGACAGATTCTTTATCGGAAAATAAACATAATAAATGAAAATGCTTAATTTATGTATATATTATTGTTATTATATATAAATAAACGTAGTAAGAAATTATATATATTCTATTTATGGTTTTTTTGGTCACTGGAACGAATTAATTAAATTCTCATATAAACCTATGGTAAATCGATGATCGGTTAACGAACAATTCGGTTAACGAACATTGTCTTGGAACGGATTATGTTCGTTAACCGATCACTCACTTATATAAATATATATATTTATAGACCATGGTAATATCGTTGATCGCTATATAACGCTGCTAGTAACCGCAAGCCATGTAGCGGCACTCTGGTTCTATGTTGCCAGATTGGGCTACAAGTAGCGGATTAGGCGATTTTTTAAGTGCCTTCGCTACAAAAATTTCAAATTGGGCGACACGCTACTTTTTGGGCTACTCTTAATTATCTACGGGCTATAAATCTTAAAAATACGCTACTTTTTTATTTTCATATATAAAAAATTACAAAAGCGTTATTAGTTTTATGTAATTCAATAAAAGTTTGTTGAATATTTCTATTCGCAATGAACGATAGTTTTACTGAAACGTAACATGTTCAATACTCGTTCATTTCTTGTTTTAGTACTTTTTAATTTCAGATCTGGTAACACTAGACTTCTGTTGAGTTCGCAACGTTACAGCACGGTCTATCGTATAAGTAAGAAAACAGGTTAATAGTTTATTAAAATATAATCGAATTTTTGCGGAACTAACGGATTTTGCAGCACAAGGACAACTCAAAGAAGCTATTTTTCTATACCGGGGGAGATTCTCGCCTTTGACAGTCGCTCGCGATCGTCCCTGGGTGGTCTGCGCTTCGAATGCGCACCCGCCTCTAGGCACGATACATGATTAAGATCTTGATGTTGTCTGAGACGTTGGCATAGTCACAAAATGATTGTGTTCAACCGTCCTTGCCCCGTCCACGCTTTGTGGTTCGGTTGATGTTCGAGGCTCCTCCTGTCATGGGAGGACCTTCCGCCGTTGTGTTTTCTATCTTCTAGGTGTGGGAAGGTTTCAGTTGCTTGGCGTTCCTGAAAACGCTCTATCTCGGCTATAGTTTCGGTTGCTTCGGCAACTCCGGGTACAAAAGGCCGAGGGTGGAAGGAACTTTCTCCCGGCAGGCTGGCTGGATCAGTTTGGCCTCTCTTGTTGAAGTGGGCGCAGAGGCGGGGATCTGTCTCTGCCGACAGCTTTGGTGATGATCAAAGCCGAGTAACATCTCGCAGAATGGATCCCTGTAGTGCCATTGGTAGAGCAGGGCCATGTTGTCTTTTAAGGCGACATGGCCCTGCTCTACCAATATTAAATGAGCCTAAATGAGCCCCTCCACGAATGTGGGTGCAGCCCGTGGTTGGAACTGGCCCTGCCCCTTAGCAATCTTCCTGATTGGAAAGAGACGTAAAATATGCAAAAAAAAACCTAACCGTCGGACGATGATCGCATGGTAAAGCTGTGGGTTACCACCCTTGAGGATTCGGGTTCAAATCTAGATCCCATACCTTCACTTTTTCAGGAATGGTCCGGGGACCTCATCCTTCAACCATCCGGTTGATCCCATCATGGATGTTGGCCATCACTTATAGAGCCTTAATGGACTCTATAAATGGCTGCTACCAGATAAAAATATTTATCATGGGTCCGGGTCCGGCCCGTCGAACTTCGTTTTCCACAATCCGGCTGACTCCTCCGCAGGTGTGGGCAGTCTGTGAAAGGCTTGTTTCGCCCCGCCACATAGTATTCTACAAGAATGGAGTGTGGCGTCATCTGTTGAAAAAATGTAACTTAATCTAGCCTAATTAAAAGTAAAACGATTATATATACTGTATATTTAAACTAAAAACAAAAGTCGAAATCGCTAAGTCGCCCCGCCCACAAATAACTCGCTTTGACAAGAGAGAGAAAATTGATACAGATACACCGAAAGTCCATATATATATATATACAAACTTATTTCGTTAGTAAAAATGCATAGTTGCAAAATAATTTATTTTTATGTTTGGGCTACAAATAGTTCAAATCCGCTACTTTTTAATCTTCAGATCTGGCAACATAGCTCTGGTTTCGTGCATGAACCACACAGAGTGCCGCTAGATATCGCTGCTTCGCTTTAAGGTTACTCTCGTAACCGCATCTAGCGAAACGAATTACAGTAATCAATTTTCAGTTAAATCGTATGGGGAATCGCGCTTTGGATAACGACGGTAATACTGGAACGGATTATTGTCGTTAACCAAGGTACCACTGTATATTTAAACTAAAAACAAAAGTCGAAATCGCTAAGTTCAAAAATGAGTTGCCCCGCCCACAAATAACTCGCTTTGACAAGAGAGAGAAAATTGATACAGATACACCGAACCATCTGTTGACAAAAAAATGTAACCTAATCTAACCTAAATAAAAGTAAAACGATTATATATACTGTATATTTAAACTAAAAAGAAAAAAATTCGAAATCGCTAAGTCGCCCCGCCCATAAATAACTCGCTTTGACAAGAGAGAGAAAATTGATACAGATACACCGAAATTCCATATATGAACCACATAAACTGAAATTTCCTGTTTTCAAAGAAGCTAATGGTGTGAAGTTCTAATTTTCAGATCGGAGGACAAGGCAGGTGGGCCAAACCCTCCATATTAAAAGAAAGAAGAAGAAGAAGTTCAAATTTTTTATGCATATGATCGTGTTAATAAATATTACCTTCGAAGCCTAACAAAAATTTTGAATTTCATAGAATAGTTTAAAGATAACGTAGAGTATGAATTTGAAAATAATATTTGTTATTACTCTGTTTAATTGTATCAATCGGATTATTAGTATCAAAGATAAACATTGCAATGAATTTTTTGAAAGCTGCGATAAAAAGGATGTGGTTGATCCTTTCGATATGTTTGGTGAAGAGATAGAAGAAAATCACAAAAATGCCAAAAATAAAATTTTAACAAAAACTATTCATCAAGAATCAAAGCAAGTAACTTCAGCTTTAATTTCTAAAAGTGATGAAAATGTTACATCGTGCAGTTGTGAAGAATTATCTTACTGCCAGAAAAATCTGAAAGAAAAAATCAAACGAACTTCAGATTGTGAAAACGATTTCTTATATTTGAAGCGAACAATTAAAAAAATGGTAAACAAATATGGTTCCCTCGGAATTGATAAATCAGATACAACATTCATTAAGATAACCATCCGGAACAGTGATATTGATATTATGAATTCATTTAATGTTAAACCCTGTGACAGAATTCAGGAATTGGATGGAATTTTATCAGAGATGATAAATTCTGCAGAAATTTATAATCCTCTAAATGATAAGAATTATGACAAAATCCTATTTTTAGAATCAGAATATATAATAATATCTATAGCAGTTTTCATTCAGATAACCATTTTATGGTATATAAGTCTTCATTTTCCAATAAGAAAAATTGTATCTGTTATTAGCATGTTTTTATTCATCATTAATGTAGCATGGCATTGGATATATTTAGTGAAAAAAGAATATTCTAATTTGTATGCAGAATTGGATAAAACAAATTTACCTTTGTCATGCCATCCAGAACAATTAAGTTGGGGTAATTTTATTCGTTTATGGTTTAGTAATGATTTTTCATTTGATAAGCAATGTAAAAAATATTTTGAAAATATTCATATTTCACCTATGTTGAAAATTACTCCCATGATGGCAGTTTCAGAAACCGTTTCTCAGTTAATTTTACATCCATTTCAGATTCTTGGAGAAAATATTGGATTATTTTATCAAAAATTGTTTAGTCAGTTATCTTGGTATTTGAAATTACCAGTAGGTATTTTCATTGTTCTGTTCATGTTTATGTTGTTGATAATGCTTTTTGGATATCGGATTCGTCTTCCTTTCTTTTTAGGTAGTATAGAACCTGCAAGTTCTTCAAAATTTACCAAGGAATCTAATGACAGTCACTTAATGCAAGGAATTTTAAGAGGCGAATATCAAATATTAAAATCAGAGTCCATTAAATCTATATCAATGCAGCCAGAAAGTGAAATTAAAACTGAGTATCAAATAACAGCTACAGATATAAGCAAGTATAGAATTAATGAAGAAAGTGACAATATTTTACCTTTAAATTTATTAAAAAGTGGTTTATGTAAAGATGTCAAAGGCAAACAAACTGAATTATGTGAATGCAAAAATTTATGTCAGAAATTTGAAAGTGTCTTGAATTCAAGAAAGTTTATTGAAGATGAAGAAAACAATGAATCATATAATAAAGAAAATGATAAAATGGAAATTCAGTGAACTATATTTTGAAAAGTTAATTTCATATATGTAAAATATTTTTAATGATTTTTTCTTTATAAATAATATTTAATAACATAAAAAACAGGCTAAAATAATTCTATGATATGTATATAGTGTATATTTTGTGTAGTTTGCATTTTATTAAAATTCTTGTTTGGATTAAATTTTTATTGTATATAATTGTACTTTTTTTTTATATGTATTTTGTACTAAAGAATCTGCTGTACTTACGTATTAATGCCACCGCAGCTGTGTGTACAACAAGATTGCTCTTTATTGGTGCATTAGTGCAACTTCTGCTGCGGTGGCGTTAATATGTAAGTACCGCAGATTCTTTAGTATGCTAATATTACTGCTAAGTACCGAATCTGCTATTTGATTAAGATTGCAGATAGAATACAGTTTAGTAAATTTACTTGTTTGACATATGATATGATTTTAAATTACAGTTAATCTTGATTTTGAGAATATGAGATTAAAATAGCATAATATTACTATTTAAAGATTTTTGTTAGCTGCTTGGAGTTTTTTTTATTTTATATTTCATTTAGCTGCTAATATTACTGTTCTTATTATTAGGAATGTATATCTTTTCAGTTTTTATTCAGAATCAAACATAGGAAAAGCATTTAAAATAATTTTTTCAGGCAGTTGAAATTGAGAGACTTATCATTTCAAATATCTAATAAATTTATCAATTTAAAATTTAAAGCTTACTTTAATTATTCTTTTTATAGAATTATTTTATTCTTACAATATTAAAATTGTAAGAATTAAATATTGTAAAGGTTTCATTCAGAAAATTAAAAATTATTGCAATGTTTTTATGGATAAAAGAGTGACAGAAAATGGAGATTCTATTGTAGAGCATTTTTAATAAAATGTGTTTTAATGTTGATTATGGTATATCTGACATATTATAGCTATTAGACAATACATAATCAGTTTACAGTAAAAAAAATTATTATACACCTTACAGCACTCCATTTTTTGGCACCTCTAGGAAATTGCTTAGATTTTCATATGTATAAATAGTTTCCTTATGGTTATTAAGCATAGTAAAAACAAAAATCAGAACTAATACTCTATCATTAAACAAAAATAACTTAACACAGCTCTAAGACAGGAAAGAACATATATTTATTATAATTAAAAGGTAGAGATTGATTTTAATTATAATAAATTACATTCTTTCCTGTCTTACTGTTAGAGCTGTGTTAAGTTATTTTTGTTATTAAGCATATTTTAGAACCATATAAATTTATTAATTATTAAAATATTGAATGCTAATATTCAAATTATTATAATTAACTAGTTAAAATTAAAATCAATTTTATTATGCCAGTTAAAATATATCAAGCAGTTCCCAATAATAACAGATTAAGAGCATAAATATCAAATTAGACAATCAAAATTAAATTTCAACCAAAAATAAAATATTGAAGTGTAAAATGAATTTTTAATTTTGAACATTTAATATTTATATGATATTGTATTCTATATGTAAGTTTTATTAATCATAAACTGATTAATAAAACTTTTTGGTATATATCAAATTCAGATATTAGTACCGGTACTAATTTTAAACTGTTAGATTTACAATGCTTTTTACTTTTACTAGAACAAAGATTGTCTTTTAATGCAAAACATGTACTAAATGGCATAAAGCACTATTATTAAAAATGTAAAACCATTAATAATAATAATTATATTTGTTAATGTCTGGATAATCTATTTATATCTATGTTCTATATACTTATAAAATACAGATTATGTATGTGTGTATGTATGAAACTTTTTTAGTTAAAATCTAAAACAGATATTTAGGAATATGATATAGAATTTTGTTCAGTATCAGTATGGGCTGTCCTTGCGTTGCCCTTTTTTTATTTGACCCATTTTTAGGGCACTAGGGGCCCAATTTTTATTTATTTTATGACAATAAATATCAATAGATGGCGCTAAGTGGCAAAGAAAAGGGGAAGAGATAACTTACTAAACGGGATTTTTACATAATTATTTAGCCAATACAATTATTATTGATTATGATTACACGATACTGTTCAGTATCAATTTGTGTTCAATTAGTATCTTCATGTCATACCTTTTCATTTGATGCTTTATTTTAAAGGAAATTTTATGCTGAATTTGCAGTTAAGCCTGTTCTCATCTATAATTACAATGGTAATATATTACATATCTCAAATGAAATTTGCTTATCATTCTGAACATATCTCAAATGAAATTTATTTATATTTTATCACACAAAGAAATTATATAACTATTCATCATGACGAAACTACTATATGTTTATTCAATATTACGTAATAATAATAATAATAAGTAATATTTAAAATCACAAAAAGCAATAATATATACAAATTTTTTATTTGTTGCAATTTTAAATGAAATTATCTATGCTGCATTATTTCAAACGCATTTTGAATCTCCGCCTCCGAAATTTTTCATAGCACTATGCGTGATTATTATAACATTTTTCTCCAAGCTGATCGGAGAAACAATTTGAATTGGTCAGACCTGTTTTATAACAAACGTATTTCCACGTATTACATTAATCTTTCTTTCTCTAACAATTACACATAAATATTTTATATTTTATTTTCAGGTCTGAAAGCCTGTTTATATCATTCGCAGGTCTCAAAGAAGAATGTGATCCTATGCTTGAATGCAGACTCAAATTTAAGTATCTAACTTCCTGCACATTTGCTCCTTATACCAAAATTTCAGAAGATCTGAAAAAGCAGTGCAGACTAGCCTGACACAGTTTTTCAACCCAGTTCAGAAAGACAATGTATCAGATGCCACATCAAACATCCTGCAATGTCAAACAACTACTCATCAAAATTAAGATTTTATTTATTACATTGTTTGTGTTTTAAAAAAGATTACTGTTATTATAATACTGTATATAGTACTGTACACTGCATATACTGTAATTATTCGTAAATACAGGTAGACCTCGATTAGTGCGAGTTCGAATAATGCAATTTCGATTAGTGCGACTTATAAAATTGATACTGTTTTTCAGTTAGTGTGAGTTTGAATAATGCGATATTCAATTAGTGCAACTTATAAAAATGATACCGTTTCGAGCAAATATTCGATTAATGCGAGTTGTAAGTATAGACCAGTCTTACTAACAAAGGTCTGTGATTAATGCGAATTGTAAGCATAGACCAGTCTTACTAACAAAGATCCGTCCCCTTTTACAACTTATAAAAATGATACCGTTTTTCACTTAGTGCGAGCAAATATTCGACTTTTAAAATTGATACCATTTTTCAGTTAGTGCGAGCAAATATTCGATTAATGAGTTTTTCACTTAGTGCGAGCAAATATTCGATTAATGCGAGTTGTAAGCATTTTTCACTTAGTGCGAGCAAATATTCAATATTAAGCGAGTTGTAAGCCAATGAACTAGTCTTACTAACAAAGCTCCGCCTCCTTTTATGATGTCCATTAACAAATAGTCTTATTAACAAAGATCCATCTCCTTTTATGATGTCAATTAACAAATGTCTTACTAACAAATGTCCGTCCCCTTTTATGATGTCAATTAACAAACAGTTACTGCGAGCAAATATTCGATTAATGCGAGTTGTAAGCATAGACCAGTCTTTACGAGCAAATATTCGATTAATGCGAGTTGTAAGCATAGACCAGTCTTAGTAATAAGGGTCCATTCTCTTTTATGATGTCAATTAACAAATTAATGTTAATTTTCGGTTAGTAATGCACCTCCTTTTATGATGTCAATTAACAAATTACTGTTAATTTTCAGTTGGCCTCCTTTTATGATGTTAATTAACAAATTACCGTTAATTTTCGGTTAGAATTAATGCGAGTTGTAAGCATAGACCAGTCTTACTAACAAATGTCCGTCCCTTTAATGATGTCAATTAACAAATTAATGTTAATTTTCGGTTAGTAAAACCGAACGAGGAGCTTTTTATGATGTCAATGAACAAATTACCGTTAATTTTCGGTTAGTAAAACCGTGAGTTGTAAGCATAGACCAGTCTTACTAACAAAGCTCCGCTTCCTTTTAAGTTGTAAGCATAGACCAGTCTTACTAACAAATGTCCATCCCCTTTTACGATGTCAATTAACAAATTAATGTTAATTTTCGGTTAGTAAAACCGGACAAGGACCTTAATTTTCAGTTAATAAAATCGGACGAGGAGCAGTCCAAGAACAGTCACTTGGCTTTGAAGGATGAAGCATCAGAAAGATGGGCTTTTTGCCGTTAACTGTTTAACATTACTAGGTGAAATATCAGAAAGATGGGCTTTTTGCCATTAACTGTTTAACATTACTGTACTGCGCATTCTATTTTTAGGTTTAGAAAGATGGGCTTTTTCCGTTAACTATTTAACATTATTGTACTGCGCATTCTATTTTTAGGTTTGCTTATCGGTTACAGTATAATGTAATTTAGCTTTGCTACAGTATAATATAGAATTTTCTTTTTTAAAAAGTACTGTATCGAAATGGATAAAAGGAAGAACACTTTTGATGATAAAACAGGAAACGAAAAAAAGAGAAGTGATTACGCTACAGCAAAAAATGGATAGCGGTCACTCGAATTCTAAGATAGGACGAGATCGCAAAATGCCTGAATCTACCGTACGGAATTTCATAAAACATGCAAACGAAATACAAGAAAAAAGTAAAATTGCATCGACTTATTGTGGTTTGAAAACAACTACATGAAATAGAAGTTTGGTAATGATAGAAATGGAACGTCTTTTAGCTGTATGGATTGAAGACTACAACCAAAAGCGCATACCAATTAGTAAAGCGAACATTCAAGCAAAAGCTGGTAAGTTATTAATTTAGATGATGAATAGTGATATAAAATATGAAAATAAATATTTCTTAAACAGTCAGTATTAAGTTAGTATTGTGGTTATTCATCGTGAGGTTAGCTAATGGCCGGAATCTCACAAAGCAAAAACCAATTACCATATTTTACATATAGTTAATACTTTGAATAATGCAAATTCAAATAGTGCGAGAAATTCGTGGAACCAATTATTCGCACTAATCGAGGTCTACCTGTACCATAATACACATTAAATAAAGTGTCTTTAAACAGAAAAACACACATAAAGCAAGGATGAAAATGTTGGGAAGAAAGGTTCACAGGAACTTAACTCTATATTTCCCATAGGCACAATGGTTCGTATTCGCAAAGAATTTACAGAACGTAACTATCGCAAATAACGCAAATCAATTGTATTTTAAAGTGTTTTTGTACTGACAAGTGAATGCCTAATATGCAGAAACATAAATATATATACAGGTGCCCGCCGCTTTATAAAATCACTTCTGTCCGAATCGTTTTGATTTTATTATTCCACGCTTATCTATATAACCGCTTTGATCAATACTGAATACAGTACATAAAAATCTTGCAAAATTACAACATAAGTTTTGAAACTTTAATAGAAGGTACAAGATTTTTAATAACATATTAAAATAATGTAAATAATATAAATTTGTATATATAAAATAAGTGGAAAAGATTTTCTTCCAGATGTTGCTAAATTTCAAATACTATACTATAATTTAGAATTTATTAAATGTGAAATTTCATTATATATATGAACAAAGTTATATCAACAGAATTATTGAGTTTCACAAATTAAATTCTGTAACATTCTTGTAATGTCATGATTTCTGTATGATCAAAATAGTTTCAGAGAAATTATAATAAATATGAACTATAGTTTAATTTTTCTTGCTTTCAACGAGGCAAAATCATTAATAATGAAGAGTGTGATCCCAAAACACGTTCAGTCCATTTTTGTCATTTTTTTATTTGATGCAAATATATACTTCTATTGAAGTCTTCTATCTTATTAAAGACCAGTTTGTTCCCAAAACCGTGTTAATCGATGTGTACGGAACAGTTAAATTCTACTTTGCTTTTGAAAACTTGCTCAGTCCAAAGAACAGTAACGATGAAAACTAGCAGAGCGTTTTCCTAATACTGTCAGCAGAACGGTAAAAAAAACAAACTGTTATTACTGTTGGCAATAAATTTGTTGTGGGAATATTTGTCATATTTATTAAAGGTAAAATTGTTATATTGGTTATTAATTTTCATGTTAGAAGCTCTTGAAATGAAATGGTAACATAAAAAATTTAAGTTTCTTGGGACTCTTTTATCTATTGTTAAAAGGAAAGTTATTTTTCTGAATTTTGATATCATAACATTAAAAATTTAAGTTTCTGAGGACTATTTTATCTATTGTTAAAAGGAAAGTTATTTTTCTGAATTTTATTTTTTTATCTATTGTTAAAAGGAAAGTTATTTTTCTGAATTTTAGTTTCCTAATTTGGAAGATTAAATATACTATTTTTGGGTCCTTTTCCATGAGTATAGTGTACTCATGGAGAAGGCCTCAGATTCCCATGAAGTAATAAAAGTAAATGTTTGAATTTCCCAAGAATATGTACTGATACATTTTTGGCCTACCTGCGATCTGTAGAGTGAGAACGATAACTAATGAGACTTTTCAGGCAGAAGGACAGAGAGATTACGAGTAAGGATAACATTTATAACAGCATTTTTTGCCGGTCAGCGATAATCAGCGAATAAGCGCAAAAGTGACGCGAAAATCGAATCTGTGATTACAAATAAATTTTCCGGAATAATCGAATATGTGAATAGGGAATCTTCGAATATCGAGAATCGACTAAATTATATTTTAATACTTAAATCAAAATAAATTTAGTTTTTCCTCTAATAAAGAATGAAGTATATTGAAAACACGTTCAGTCCTTGGACTTAGCGAGTTTCGATTAACACCATTATACTTAGTCATCGTGTATTTAAAAACTAATGATGACTGATTTCAAGATTCTACTGAGAAGTGCATGTATATGAATTAGAAACACATATCTGATAGTAGATAATCATTCACAAAAGAAATATTTTCTCAATTCATATTTTGCTTCTCCTGAAAATTAACAAAAATGGACTTAACGAGTTTTCAGATCACACTCTTCAATTGTTTATCAATTAATCAATTTAATTGGCATTAGTTTCTTTCTCTCTTGATAAGTATTATTCGTTAGAAAAATACACCATTATGTCTTTGTAGACCGATTCTATGGCACAAAATATTGTCAAGATAAGTATAATTAAGCTTGTGTGTAAAATTGCAACTGCATTTTCGCGCGAGGCGACTGCCTCACTCACCTCACCCTAGATCCGGTGTTAATGCAGCAAATACCGTACAGTATTGTATAAATACTGGACTAAATCTATAGTCTCCTTATTTCTTACTGTCCTACTGCATAAAAGTATTATTAGGGCGCGTGTAAACTAATATACTGCTAAAAGATAGTGGAGCAATATACTTCTTTATATTTAGAAACAATTTTGTTTCCCTGCTTGATATCTGCAAGGAAAATATTTGGTTGTGAGCATGGTATATTGTTAATTTGAGATCAATGAAGGTAAAAATTGTTTCGATTTTTATTTATATAATTATTCAAGCATCTTAATTTGATCTTGATATTCATTAGTTTAATTTTTTAAAGTAAAAATGAAGAAAAATTGAAAATTTCGTAAGATTTTAAAAGCTTTTCGTCAAATTTAGTTTTTCAGGTCTCCTATATCTGCGTGACTAGGTTGGCGCTTCAAGCGCATCCAGAGCTTTAAGGTGGGTTTAAACTACGATCGACTCGACCGACATGAGCGATTCTACGTCACGTTTCCATAGCAACAACAGTCGGCGGTGTAATGTGATTGGTCTGGCTCGAATAGGTCGGTCGGTCGAGTCGGTCGTACTCGTCGTAGTGTGAACCCACCTTTACTGTGAATAAGTACGACGTTGGTAATTTTTATAATAATTTAGAATTTAAGAGCAAAGAATATGAATAAAATCATTTTTTACTTTTATTTATTGTCATCAGCTAAAGAAATCGGTATTTATTTTGATTCTTAGAAGAGAATATTTAATTTTTGTAGACGATTTTAATTAAAACGATAAATATTTTCGTTTAGATATACAAATTCTATTTTCCGGTTAATGTTTTAAAATTTAATATAAATTTCGATGGTTTAGTTTTAACCCATGTTTTAACTTTAATAAATAGTTTAAATAAAATTTATCTGATTCGTTTATAAGGAAACAAGAATTAAAAAATGAAGACAGAATCAGAATTTATAAAATTATCTTCCAATTTGTAGAAGAAAAATTAATCCTTTAAATAAACCAGGAATTATTACAGAAATTAAAAATCATTAAGTCGTCATTAAATTAAAAAAAGTGATTTATAGTGAAGCCAAAATTTTGGTTATAATTTTGAGGTTATAAATAAATTTTTTTATGTAAAAATTAGATAGTTGCCTTTTGCATTTTAATTTTCTGAAAAGTATTAAATCGATTTCGATTAAATTTCCTGACAGCTCCAATTGGAAAAATCGAATTTTAATCGTTTTGAATCCATAAATAGTATTATCTCACAAGAGATAATACTATTTATGGAGAGTTATCCCTCCTATAACACAGCTTCCTACAACACAGTTTCGATCTAACACGATCTGAAAATTGCGGAAACCCTCATATAACACGGTACTTCTACAATACGGTTTTTACTTAACACATTTATAAAATTACGTTTACTCTCCTACAAAACAAAATATTTTCATTAATTTTTGTAAAACCATATTAGGGACACACAAAATACAATTGGGAAATTGCTAAAATTAATCATAGATGCAATTTTGCTAGTTTGTCGTGAGAAGGACAATATTGGACGATATGCAGTCTATTTTCGATTTCGATTTGAAATTGAGTTAACTGAATTAATTTTGAAATTGAATTAATTGGCCACCATTGAGTATTTTGTGTTCCTAACGTTCAATTCTTGGATAAAAAAATAAGTTTTTATTCTTCAATAGAGGAATGTAAAGAGAAGAAAAACTTTTTTATTGATAAATTTTTTGTGTGTTGTTAAGGAACGATTGTTTTCTAGCGGGTGGTAGCGAGTTAGATTACAGAGTTTGTAAAGAGAGCAGAAGATACACCAACTTTAAATGCATAAAAAAGTTCAGAAAGTGAAGTTAATATTGTTAATGAAAAAACGGTCTCGTTTTAACGAAACTAGTAAAGAAGATATAATTATTAAATGAATGTTATATAGGTTATGTACTTCTTTCTTTCCTGTTGTTTAACGTACAGTAAGACCCCGCTTGACGCTGCTTCGTTTAACGCTGTTTTAGTATAACGCGGTTTTTCCTAATTCTGTATTTTTTATTGATTCACTTTGGCGCGGTTTTTCAAGCAATTATACTCACATAAATTCGAAATCGCACGAATTTGTTGCTTTGATACTCCTATGGCCGTTCGTATGTACTACACTGCATTGCGTTTCATATCAATGCAGTGCTGTACATACGAAAGGCTGCTGCGGTCACAGTTCATATTTATGAACGGTCATCAACGTTATTTTCCAGTAATAAAAATAACAATTATGCCATTTTAGTTTTAACCTGAATGTTGCCACTTCGAATTATAATTCGATATGGTCAAGGTGGCTTACTCTGCCACTTCGAATTATAGTTCCTTGGAAGGGCCTTCCTATCATTAGCATAAATTATTTACTCGAATATTTTTGATTTTCCTGAATGATTTATGAATACAAAAATCGATATTAGCAATGAAAAATGACTATAATTAATGTATTACAGTAATAATAATCATGTTACAAAATAAAATAAAAAAATAGTACGCATATTTTTTATTCACTGTCCTGTTTTACCTATCCCATTATTTACGTGTTAAGATGACCTCGTTTAACGCTGTTTCATTTAGCGCTTGGTTTCTTTGGAACGTATCCACGCGTTAAAAGGGATCTTACTGTATATTATTTTTTAGAGTTCTTATATATATGTTTTTTCTTTCTTTATGTTTCGTGTTATTAATATTCTTAATAAAAATTAAGTTTCTTAAGTGGAATTAAAGAAAATTATTTGTTTTTAATTGGTTTTGGAACGTAACTCTACTTTTTGTATTGGCTCAAGGTCTCATATAAGATGGTTTCACACAACACGTTGTTTTTCAGGAATCTATCTTCCATGTTATAGGAGGGATACCTGTATTCTTACATCACTTCACTACTAGGATTATCGATGCCTCGAGTGAATCATGTCCCTATTCTGCAACTAATCTTCCAATCTTCTGTTGTTTTGACTAAAAGAGATAATCAAATTAAATTAATAAAAAATGATGCAGTTCTATGTTATCCTCCTCGATTAACATTACTTCATTTATTCTTTCTGAATAACTTCAACGCATTTATGTTAAAATTTATAAAAGTTAACAATCATTATCATATATCTGTATGATAATGATTGTTGATCTTGAATTGAAATTTTTGTTGTGTTTTTTCAAGTTTTTATTTTTGCCATTTAAAACAAGAATCATTAATTTTAAATTAGGATTTCATTTTTCTTTGACCATATTTTTAGCCATATTTTATCCTAGTGAGGTTTATAAAATCATCATGTTGTGTATATTTTCCTACTAATTTTTGAATTATTTAATAGATTTTTCTTGAAATTCGGTAACGATGTTCTGCTATCAGAGGGAACTTCAATACGCATTATTTAATCCCTTTATCTTCTATCATTTAAAAATGGCGGATCGATCAAATTTCGAAGATTTTTCGCTAATAACTTTTGAACTATTTGACTGAAAATTCTATTAAATAATCAGACTTTTAAATCGAATTTGAAATAAGAATAAATAATCTTGTAGATTAATTCTTTTAAAAATAATGGATGTTCGAATTTTAACATTAACTTGTAATAGTTTCAAAGAAATATTGAAATCCTTGAAAAATATATACAATTAATATTTTCTTCTAATATTACTTCTTTCAACATATGGAATCGAAAAAATTGTAAAAAGAATTAGATATAAACATCATAGATTATTAATTTGAATATAAAAATTCTTACAGTTTCAATATTATTACTGAACAAATTTTATATTATATAGAAAGTATGGAATTTTTCCCCCTCTAAAATAAGTTGTTAGTTTCTAAATACAGTATTCAGAGTTTGATAAAACACTTTCGCACTTTTTGATGAATAGTTTAGCAAAATTTCTTACCGACAGTATTCATTTTAATGTTTTTCCTCGTATTTTTAGTTTAATCATTTCTGAATAAATTGGAAAATTAAATAAATAATTTGATTTGTTACAAAAAAATATATTATTGAAATAAAGATAAAAAGTTCTCAAATATTTGAGGTATATTTTTGCAAGAAATGATCTTATATAGCCATTTTGACCGTTTGTACCTACACATCGAAAATAGCAAATTCGTCGCTTAGGCAGGAAGGTTCACGTTGGTGATTACCTATATTTATAGTGACTAAACGACTGTATATATAAATAATGCCATATATTTTTGTATGCACGTTCCTTAGACTTGTATCTATGATTATATCATAGATACAAGTCTAAGGAAAATATGGAATAAAAGTAACTCTTCAAGTTAGGATTTTTAACCGTTTTTAACACAAAATTTAATTATCCTATCATAGATACAAGTCTAAGGAACGTGCCTACTAAAAGATATGGCATTATATCACATGTATTTCTAAAGTGACACAAGTCAAAAAAGAACGTTTTGAGAAAATTGGAAAAACTATGAAATCAGCTTAACTAAAAACCATTATATAACTAATAATTTTTTCCAAAATTTGTAATATTTTGAAACCATTTTTTAGGAAAATGGTTCAAAAGATGATGGAGGATTGCTTCCCAGTTATAAAATGGTGCGAACATAAAAATGCAAGTTTTTGACTTATGTCACTTCAGAAATACGTGTGCGTTACATAATACGTGTAGAATAATAGAAATACGTGTGCATTAAATACGTTTAGAAATACGTGTACGTAATTTAATTATCATATTATGATAATTAAATTTTGTGTTAAAAACGGTTAAAAGTCCTAACTTGAAGAGTTACTTCTAGATGTGGGGATGTAAAAAAATAAAAATAATAAAAATTAGATTTAAAGATAACTAAAATAATAATAATAATAATAATAATAATACAAAGCTCTATAACTGATGGACGAACACTTATTGAACTTTATACTGTATTTATGTAATCAGTTAAGCGAAAAAGTGAAGTGAAATGACTTAATTGCTTAAACTGTTGCCAATTCCAGTTTACGGAAAATCACGAAGAACTAGAGCAATAGTAAGAAAATTCTTATATCAAACATAATTTTTTATTTTTTTTTTCAATAAAGGGAATTATAAAGTCGCTAAATCTCTATATCAGCAATTTTAAATTATATATTTCGTCATCAAAAAAAAAAAAATTAAAAATTGCCAGATCTGGCAATAGTAAGGCCACATCATTCATAAGAGCAAGAAATGCTAGCTGTATTTTCACTTGGATTTCTGGAAATGTTATTGCCGATAATTAACATTTACAATAATTATCACTGATTTTATTGTTTTACACTCTCCCATTTTCTGTGATTCACGTGGACTAATCGAACACCTGCAGTTGGAATACCAAAAAACTGGTGAACTTTGAATTAAAAATTCGATTAGAAAAGCGATTTTTGTTTTGTACCTACAATGAATGATTTTTATAAGCGGCGATGTTGATTTTATTACCCGGCGATTTTTCAATTGTATCGCATTGATTCGAATCCGTTCCTAAGGATTTGATCTGATTTTATTAATCAGCGGGGACTGTATAATGTTCTTAATAAAAGAGTGATATTAGATTAAATCAACATGACTATTGCTTTAAACCAGAAGACATACAATAATTGCTAATACTATGGGAAGGAGCCAAAGTTATTGACATGGTTCCTAGACACATAGTATATTTTAGAAATGACTAGTGACTTTTTAGAAAAACTTAATATATGAGGGATGATCAAAAAGTAAGGTTACAAAGCCTGCAGTGAAACCTATACATTTTATTTCATACAACCAATACAGCCAACTGATAGTACATACATTACGTTATTTTTTGACATAGTCTCCATATTGGTTTAGGCACTTGTTGCTTCGTGGGATGAGTTTGAATATTTCCTCCTGGTAAAAATCCTATCTTTGCACGTTCAGCCACGTTGTTGTGAAGTGTTTCACCTCCTCTGTCTGAAGTGAATCGTCGGTCTCCTAGGTGCTCCTTCAAGTGAGGAACTTCACGACAATGCACGATCTCATACAGCCTAGAAGACCACCACGCTGTTGAAGCGAAACGCTGGGACATCATCTCATCGGTCTCCTAGGTGCTCCTTCAAGTGAGGAACTTCACGACAATGCGCGATCTCATACAGCCTAGAAGACCACCACGCTGTTGAAGCGAAACGCTGGGACATCATCGAACACCCCCCTACAGCCTGGACCTCGCTCCAACCGACTTTCACATCTTTCCTCACTTGAAGGAGCACCTAGGAAACCGGTGATTTGCTTCAGATGAAGAGGTGAAACACTTTGTGACAATGTGGCTGAACATGCAAGGACAGGATTTTTACCAGGAGGGAATATTCAAACTCATCCCATGAAGGAACAAGTGCCGAAACTGATATGGAGACTATGTCGAAAAATAACATAATATATGTACTATCAGTTGGCTGTATTGGTTGTATGAAATAAAATGCATCAGTTGGCTGTATTGGTTGTATGAAATAAAATGTACACGTTTCACTCAGGCTTTGTAACCTTACTTTTAGATCATCCCTCGTAATTAAACTTAATCAGCATGAAGATATGTGAAATCAATATAAGAGATACTGACACAGTTAAAGAACAATGGAAGATTTTAATGGAACATGACATTTTGTAATTTTATTTTTATGTATTAAGTTTTTTATTTTATATTCTCAGCATATATTATTATTTATATGTAATGTAATATTGATATTATATTACATTATGATTATAGAATTACAATGTATGAAACAAAATTTGTTTCATACATTGTAATTCTATAAATACATTGTAATTCTATAATCATTATGTGTGAAATAAAACATGAACATACATAATGAAATTTTGAATTTGTATTGAATTTATATTATGTGACTGAAGAGGGATTGTAATATTTGAAAATACTTTTACTCATTATTAAAGATAAATTTTTATTCTAATTTTGATTCTAATAAACCTATTTTTTCTAATTGATGATTCCAGATCTATTTTACATAATTTATTGTGGTGCATTTAAATTTATGCAATTTAATTATAATATGAGGAATATTAATATGGATTAGCCAAAAATAAATAAATATTTTTATGTATCTCAAAATGACGATATATTTCTTATTAAAATCTAATTATGGGAAGAAATAATTAATTTTAATAAGGATGTTACACAGCAGTAAATATTATTCTGTTTCACATGATATGGATCGAATTGATGGAGTTGTAATCTTGAAGCCAACACAAATATATTATTATTAAATCTTAATGGTTTTGCAACTATATATTTATAATATGAAATTAGTATTCTTGATTTTGAATGGTGATTTTGAATGGTATTTTAAAATTTGAATGTCTGCAATAATTTTTTTTTGAAATAGTTTGCAAATAGCCTTATACTAAATGAAGCTAACAATAATTATATAAGACCATTATTGTAATAGATATCTAAAATATTTTCAGTTAACTTCAACATCATTCAAATGTGATAAATAGTTTTAGGTATTTTAATAATGGAGGTACAGTCAGGTAAAATAAACAAATACAGGCAATATTTTGTCAAAATTGGCTTAAAATTAAACAATATAATGAATTTGCAAAGTTAAAAGCATTAAATTTGAATGATTTCAAAAATAAATAAGCAAAATCTATTATCATCTTAAATAATAAATAATAGTAAACTCCAGTAAACATGTCCCAAACCTTACCTGCCTTATGAAAAGTACTTGAATGTCTGATTATAAACAAATTTTTGAATTATAGAATTTGATAAAACAGTACAGTATTGAAAAATTTAATAGATATAATACTGTAGAAAATTTTATTACATACAAATTAAACATTCACAAACAACTAAAAAGATTTCTGAAATTTTTCTATATTCAACTAATAAAAAAATATGTCTAAGTTAAATTATTTTTGACATATGGCAAAGGATTGTTATGATATTTATTGTATATGATTTTTTTATTATTTTCTTTTATCTTTAGGTTCAGTCCGAAGATCTTGCTCGCTCATTAAATCTTCAAATTGGTGTATATGAAGTAAAACAGTTTGCAGAGAAAGCATCATTTGGAGTGAAACGTCCTTCTCCTGAAGCAGAAAGTGCAAATACTGGTTCAGAAATGATGGATAGTACTGAACATCAAATGAATCCTGCTAAAAAACAATGTTTAGATGTAACTGTAGGTGAGGCTCTGAGTACTACACTTTCAGATCAGATATTAAATGAGAGTGTAGATAATATAGATCTTACTGGTTTACGAGGAAGTCTAGTTACAGATATGGGAAACAATCAAAGGAATGCATTACTTCATCAACAAGTTCCAGATGAATCTGTTCTGAATAGTTTTGATTTGTCTGGAGATAACTATAATATAGAAGGCAAACTTACATCAGCATCTCAAAATGCAATTGTCACTAGTTCTGTTGGAACTATAGCAAAATCTCAAATTCAAGGTCTCACACAGCAGCCAACTCTTCAAGTACGTAAAGTACAAATATTTGGTTCTTCTAAAATCGATGAAGGAAATGAAAATAATGAAGTTTTAGAAGGATCTATAGGTTCAAGCCATGGTACCACTGAAGATTCAAATATGCTTGTCAATAACAGAGAAAACATTTCAGTTATAACATCTGATGGAAGTCTCTCTACTGTAGTTAATGTACAAGGAACTTCTGCTGCTTTAAATGAATATTCTTCAGTCACTGGCTTAATGACTGGAGAAGGTATTCTTTTAAACAATTCTTCAGTTCCTCCTGGTACAAATGTCATAATTAGTGTTCCTGATAGCACCATGACAGGACAACATAATTCATTGGAAACTGAAGATTCTTCAACTTGTGCAGAAGTAAATTCTTCAGATATGTCTGTTGTTAATGCAGTTGAAGCTGGAAGTGAAATAGCTGATACTAATTCCAAAGTTTTGCCTGAAGGAAATCAAATCACATCAGAAGGGAAGAAAATTACTGAAATGAATCAGGTAATATTTAAAAAACATTTTTTAATTTTTATTTTAATTAAATTTACTTAAGATTAAATTCTTGATTCACTGAATTAGCATAAAGATAATACATTAATTAAATTTTAGTGATTTTGAATATTAAAAAGAAATCACTGTAATTGTTATCTGATTGTTGAACATTAGATATATGAAATGAATTTAAGCTCAATCATCTAATATTTGTTCTTATTTTCCCAAAAAAATTGTTATAATATGCCATTATATATCTGTAATAAACAGGTAAAAAGTAAGGAAGCCATAAATAAAACAACTGATAAAAGTCAGATTGTTAATTATATTCAGAGGATTATAATATGATTGAAATAACTTTATAATTCAGCATATCATATCCATATTTATTATTTGAAATATTAGAAAATTTTTTATATTCCAAATAATAATCATTCTTACCTCATTAATTCAAAATTTTTATTCTATTCTATGTATTTCTTATTTCTATAGAAATAATTTTAGAAAAGAAGAAATTTGTATTTTCTAATATTTAGCTATTTATTATTATTATTATTATAAAATAGAATTATGGTGAAAGCATTTCAAAGGGTTTTGAACTTAATAAATTTCATCAATTATGTTTTGATAAAATTACATGAAACAGAAAAATCTATTATTAAAGTATTAAAACTTTTAAAAGAAATAATTGTTTTAACATTTTAAAGAAAATTAATTTAACCTTACTAAAATATAATATTTTTAATTTATGAAATATCTACAAATTATTAAAAAACATATTCAGTTAGCAAATTAAAATATAAAGATTTATTAATGACGTTTATTCTTCTATAAGTAAAGATTTCAATATTAATATGTTATATTGGCTAATTATATGCAAAAAAAAAATCTTCATTTGTTTTATATGCTTAATAGTATTCACCTCATTTAACGTCAATATTAGTAAGTTTATCAATGTTTTTTGAGCATTTTGGACTTTATTAAAAAATATCCATAGTTGAGAATTTTTATTTGTAACCAAATTATTCATATAAAAATGAAATTACAGCACTTGTGAACAGTCCATAAAGTCTTTATTCATCCAAAAAACTTTGTTTGAAGGAACGTTTTCGGCTATTTTTAAAGCCATTATCAACTCACGTATCATAGTTCTATTCTAACAACACAAACGTTAAGGAACAACTGAGGAGTTCTATACGTTTTTTGGAATCAGTTTAAATTTAAAATACAGAATCGTTTGTTTAAGTTTTTTATAAGTCCTACCAAAAAATCACTTCACAAAAATTAAGAGAAAATAAATAAAAAATTTTAAAAATTTAATAATAAATGGAGTTATGAAGTCTAGGATAGGAGTCTTTTTCTTGATATGTTTTCATTATAGTTGGTTACGGCGTGTTTCCAGGCCGTCGAGAGCCCTTCCTTGTCTCTTTCATTCACTATGTTTTCGTGTCGGCTTTTCTCGTATATGATCATCTTTTCCGTTGTGTATATTTCTTCCGGGTGCGTTACCGTTTTTATAATTACTGCCTCTTCCCATTTTATCTTAACATTTGCCTCGTATGCCCGCCTCGAAAGTGCTGTCGTTAAGTTTCCTGCACTGATACTTTGTTTGTGTTCCTTTACCCTGTCTCTTAGGTTCCTTGTCGTAGCACCTATATATATTTCTTCTTTATTTTTATCGTAGTTCAGGAGCGGTATTTTATAAATTCCTGAGCCCTCTTCTTTACTGTAGTCATCTTTGACGTTTCTTAGAGCTTGAAAGATCGTTCTCCCTCTTTTGTAGGCTGGTTTCTTATTTGACTTTTTCAGTATCCTTTTGATAGTTTTGGAGGTCCTCATTGCCTCTGGAATTACTTCGTATTTATTTGTAAGTTCGTGGTTCTGGTGGGGTGAGGACTGTTCTGGTCGGTTCTTAATTCTGTTGGTCGAATTACTTTCTTTCAGTATTTTTCTGACAAGTGCCTCTGTATATCCATGTTTAATTGCTATACCGATTATATTTCTAATTTCCTTATGCCTTAGAATACTGTTGCTACAATGGGTGTTAGCCCTGTTTATGTATGCTTTTAAAGCCGCTTTCTTATATCTCCAAGTGTCATTAGACCATTTAGGGATTATTAGGGGGGGGTCGCCCCTGGTTTTCTATACACGGCTGTGAATAAAGTTGTCCCTCTTATTTCAATACTTACGTCTAGGAAATGTATCGTCTCTTTTCCCTTTTGATCTAAGGATAGTTTTAGGCCATATGCAGGATCTGAAAAGGTTTGTATTAGATTTTCTGAATGATCCGTGTCCTTCCAGACTACGAAAATGTCATCGACGTAGCGGAGGTACATGTGTGCCGTTGATAGCAGTGGTTGCAGTTTCGTTTCTTCCAGGGAGCATATAACGATTTCTGCTAGCTGTCCTGCGAGGGGGCTTCCAATTGGCACCCCTCTTGTTTGTCGGTAATACTTACCTCTGAAAGTGAAAAAAGAATTATTACATAGGAGGTCGGCCAGGTCTCGGCAGAGTGCTGGGTTCGGTTGTTCAGGATGTAAGTTCGTTAGGAGGAACCTGTAGAAACAGAGGGTTACTGGGGCAATGTTCAATGAGGGATACAATTTTTCGAAATCACAGGTTAGAAAAGTTTCTCCTCCTTCAAGTCGTAGGTCTTTAAGCTTTTGGATGAATCCTGTTGTAGAGTTGGCCACAAAATCGTAATTAGCTAGCTTGTTGTTTATCCATCTGGCCATTGTTTTTTCTATGTTGTATAAGGGTGAACGACACTTCTCAACTATTGGTCTATAGGTGATAGGCGATTTATGCGTCTTAGCATAAGCGAACAATCTGGGACATGCGGGATTTGGAATTCTCTTGGTTCTTAGAAAGTCTGGCAGGTTTTTTTGTCTATTTATTCTTGACCATTTGTTGTCCAGGTTTTGAGTTGGATCTCCATTTAGTTCTTCTGCCTCAGTTTCCTTTATATAATTCTGTTGGTGTTGGTTATAGAGTTCCTCTTTTACCAATACTATTTTCTTCGATTTGTCCTCTCTTGTTGCTGTGATACCATTAGACTCCATCCATCTGCGGGTTTCTTTTATCATTTTTTTATCTTCGTTGGCAATTGCATTTTCGTCCCTATTCCTAGAATTGCAGCTCCTATATTCTTCTAAATATCGCCATCATTCTCTTTCTTTAACAAATTGCATTTTCGTCCCTGTTCCTAGAATTGCAGCTCCTATATTCTTCTAAATATCGCCATCATTCTCTTTCTTTAACAGTTTCTTCTAGGTCTTTAATTAAGATTTTGAATCTCGGGATAGTGTCCTGCAGCTTCTTTAGTTCTTTGAGGGTGTACAATGGGCCTCTCTCTAAGAGTTTTTTTACTCTTTCAGGAATCGTTATGTCGCCAATGATCATTACTACGTCCTCTAAATTAAGGCTTTTTGCGTTTCTTTTTAATTGGCCTTCCATCAGCCATTTTATCTTTTTAACGTAATTGCTTTTAAGTTTTTTCCCAAGCGCCTCCATTTGTGCGTCAATTCGATTTATTACTTGCGCCTTATTTCATATTTGTGACTCATCTATTTTGGCTTCAGACATTGCTTTTTCTTTTCTTAACTTGTACACTCTTATTCTCGTGTCACTTATGGCTACTTTTAAACAGATATTTTTTGTGTTCTCTACTACTATTTTATTCTTGACGAGCAGTTTTATGTTCAGAAAAGTTTTTGGTAGGATACTATTTAGTTTGCACTGCTTTAAGAACTCC
>AYEL01023450.1:0-39991 GCA_000484575.1 Olivierus martensii
GATGAACGAAATAGTTGAGGAAATGCTAGAAAATGATATCATTGAACATTCGAGTTCCCCTTGGAGTTCACCAGCCCTTCTTGTCAGGAAAAAGGACGGGACTTTTAGATTTGTAATTGACTACCAGAAATTAAACTGTGCTTGCAAACACGATCCATTTCTGATTCCGTTAGTGTCGGAAAATATTAGCTTAATAGGCAAAGCCAGGGTAGGGATGTTCATACGGGCAACCGAAGAGAATTCGTAGGGATGTTCGTACGGGCAATGGAGTTCGTACGGGGAACGGAACAAGCTGAGAGCGATAAGTTAAAAAGTACTGATGCTGTAATGAACATGCCACTAAAAGAGTTCAAAAATCTTTTTGACTGGACCAAAATGGGGAAAGACAAAAAGAAACCATTGCTAACTCTACTGTATAAATACCGACACATTTTTGCAATGAACAATTACGACTTGGGCTACTGCGACATCATCAAAAATGAAATAAACACAGGGAATAGTGCTTCAATTTATTTGCCGCCTTATAGAATTCCTTACGCTCAGAGGGAAAAGATGAACGAAACACAAAAAGAAACCGTTGCTAACTCTACTGTATAAATACCGACACGTTTTTGCAATGAACAATTACGACTTGGACTACTGCGACATCATCAAACATGAAATAAACACAGGGAATAGTGCTTCAGTTTATTTGCCGCCTTATAGAATTCCTTACGCTCAGAGGGAAAAGATGAACGAAATAGTTGAGGAAATGCTAGAAAATGATATCATTGAACATTCGAGTTCCCCTTGGAGTTCACCAGCCCTTCTTGTCAGGAAGAAGGACGGGCTTTTAGATTTATAATTGACTACCAGAAATTAAACTGTGCTTTCACACACGATCCATTTCTGATTCCGTTAGTGTCGGAAAATATTAGCTTAATAGGCAAAGCCAAATATTTTAGCACAATGGATAAGCTTTCAGGATTTTGGCAACTTCCTTTAGCGTCCCTCCCGACAGTCGTTAAAAAGCGCCTTTTCTACACCTGACGGCCATTATCAATTCCTTCGAATGCCGATGGGCCTTAAAAACTTTCCAACGACATGGCAATATTTTAGCACAATGGATACACTTTCAGGATTTTGGCAACTTCCTTTAGCCTCCCCCGACAGGCGTTAAAAAAGCGCCTTTTCTACACCTGGCGGCCATTATCAATTCCTTCGAATGCCGATGGGCCTTAAAAACTTTCCAACGACATGGCAAAGAGCTGTTAGCCATATTCTACACGGATTAAGAAACAAAATTTGTTTGAATTAACTAGATCACTTATTAGTATTTAATCAAGAATTCGAAAGTCATTTGAAAGATTGGAGATAGTGTTAAAACGACTAGGAATTAAATTAAAATCAAAAAATGCCATTTCTCACAGTGCCAGATTAAATTCCTAGATCACGAAATTTTGAAAGGAAGGCATTAGACCTGACCCTTCAAAAATCGAAAGCATAATCAATTTCCATCGACCTAAAAACGATTTGGAAATACGATCATTCTTGGGATTGACAGGATATTATCACTGACATACTAATTCTTACAGAAAAATAGCAAAACCTCTCACGACATTGTTAAAAGCAAATACAAAATTTGATTGAAACGATGATTGTTAGGAAGCATTCCAAAGACTTAAAAATTTTAACAACAGCCTCTTTATTATGCTCTATTGAATTTATACAACCATTCAAACTTTCTACAGACACTTCTGGTTGTGCAATTGGCACCATTTTATCACAAAAGAATGAAAGAGGAGAGTTACTGATAGCGTTTGTTAGTTGGCAATTAAGACCCCCTGAAATTAACTATAGTACTACTGAACAGGCATGCTTAGCAATAGTATGGGCTATTAAATACTTTCGGCTCTATCAATATGGCCACCCATTTGAAATACATACAGATAGTCGACCGTTACGATGGCTAATAAATGATAGGGACCCTAGTTCACGATTAGCTCATTGGAATCTCCAATTACAAGAATACCTTTATTATGCTCTATTGAATTTATGCAACCATTCAAACTTTCTACAGACACTTCTGGTTATGCAATTGGCACCATTTTATCACAAAAGAATGAAAGAGGAGAGTTACTGATAGCATTTGTTAGTTGGCATTTAAGACCCCCTGAAATTAACTATAGTACTACTGAACAGAAATGCTTAGCAATAGTATAGGCTATTAAATACTTTCGGCTCTATCTGTATGGCCGCCCATTTGAAATACATACAGATAGTTGACCGTTACGATGGCTAATAAATGATAGGAACCCTAGTTCATGATTAGCTCATTGGAATCTCCAATTACAAGAATACAATTTTAAAATAATCCATAAGCCGGGAAGGATTCACCTAAATGCTGACGCACTTAGCTGAATTCAGATTAGTGCCATCGAAGAATACCACCCCACATATAGCATCAAGGAAATAGGGGAACAACAACAATCAGATGAAAAATATAAAGCGTTAGCACAAAAATTATCACAATCTGATACTGCCAAACAGTTCGATGAGTTATGCCAATTATTTTCTGGTGAAGTGGTATTCTCTATAAAAGCAAACAATGCCAGTTCCGAAGAGAAATTTGGCATCAACTACGAAAACAAAAATCCTAGCACAAAAATTATCACAATCTGATACTGCCAAACAGTCCGATGAGTTATGCCGTTTATTTTCTGGTGGAAGTGGTATTCTCTATAAAAGCAAACAATGCCAGTTCCGAAGAGAAATTTGGCATCAACTGGTAGTACCTAGATTGCTAGTAGGATATGTTATAACTGGCGCGGCAGTGCCAGTTATAATATGATTCAGGTGTGTCCAGTGCTAAATGCACATTTTTATTTTTTTCTTCTTATGCCTTTAATATTGATCTTAGAGTGTTGAAATTTAGCAGGTATGTTCTTTTTGACTTCCGGTATGACATCTGCTTGATATTTCCTTCGTCAGCTTTTTACAGTTACTTCTCTCTGTCTTAGAATATTGTTAAATTTTTTGATGGGAAACTTTTCTCGGTAATTGTCTGATTGCCTTATGCTAGATATATTTCGATAACCCAAGTGTTGAAATTTAGCAGGTATGTTCTTTTTGACTTCCGGTATGACACCTGCTTGATATTTCCTTCGTCAGCTTTTTACAGTTACTTCGCTCTGTCTTAGAAAATTGTTAAATTTTTTTGATGGGAAACTTTTCTCGGTAATTGTTTGATTGCCTTATGCTAGATATATTTCGATAACCCATTAGGGAAACGTCATGGTAGATTTTCTCATTTTATTTCGTGACGAAATAGATGCAGTATATGCCCCACGCCCTCTCGAGGGCACCCACCTTGACGTGGTGAGAGGGCTTACCGGCTGTCACTATGCCCGTGACGAAATAGATGCAGTATATGCCCTATGTGATCCGCCATGCCGTCGCATGCGTCACATTTCTGTGTGCCGCAGCATTGCATCCATTCTGTTTTTGGTTTACCTATGTTTTCCTATAATTTGATAATTTGCCTGCTGCTGCCATAAACTTTTTAATGACATATATTTATCCCCACGCGATCCGCCATGCCGTCGCATGTTTCACATTTCTGTGTGCCACAGCATTGCATCCATTCTGTTTTTGGTTTACCTATGTTTCCTATAATTTGATAATTTGCCTGCTGCTGCCATAAACTTTTTAATGATATATATTTATAATAAACAAGTAAAAAGTTGCAAAGAAAGTTGTATTTTTCATACTTATAAATGTATTTCTAAATCAGTTTCTCCTCCGTTTACTACCATTGTTTAAAACATTCTTCCATCGTTTTGTCAAGACTGCAACACCAACAACAAGTATATTTAGAAGTAAACATCAAAATAATAAATCATTACTTTTCTTAAGATTAGTATAATCTATTTGATTTAAAACACGATATAATTTAATAAAATAAGAGCTTTTTATTAATCATAGCATTAAGTTTGCAGAACTTAAAAGTCTTGAACTGAAAATTTTTCTTGGTCTGCGCACCACCATGTTATCTATCGAATATTAAACTCTGATTGGCTACATAGTTAGACCTGAACCTGAAACGTTAAATTTATTTATACTGTATTTTCAGGAGAGTTTCTGATGAAGATATGTCATACAAAGCAGAAGCTGCGTCACTTTCAGTTTCAGACATGTTTTTAGTAGTAGTGGATTCCAAAAATCACTAAATTTATGGGGAAGATATGGCATACAAAGCAAAAGCTGCATCACTTTCAGTTTCAGACATGTTTTTAGTAGTAGTGGATTCCAAAAATCACTAAATTTATTATTACTTACTACTGTTGTTATTTTGTATCCAAGGTCAGAAATAATTCCATTTTTATTTTCATTTATTCTTTTTTTCATAGTTTAAAATAAAATATAATTTCCTCTCTTTTTCGCTTTCCCTTAGACTGGATTCACCCTGGTCTGAGACCATGTCTATGACTGCAACCACGACTGACAACTTGCGAGAGAACATGCACATTGATCACGACTGGCTTTATGATTTTTCGAATCAACCAATAACAACTGCTCAAATAACAGCCAATAACAGCTGATGTAGCATTCAGCTTGTAACAGATGGCCAAATGCCTCCTTTCTATTGGCTATCGTAATGACGTAGCCGTTGCGACCACGACAATATTCAGCAAGTTGAATATTGTCATGGTTGCAGCAAAGAGTCGGGAAGCGAGGCCTGATAGACATTTCTTCAGCAATGGCACAGATAACTAATACAGATAGGACACTTAGCTAAAACAGGGAAATTTCAGTACCACAGCATGTCCTCAGTCAGGTGATTTAGTGTATTTTTTCTTGAATGTAAAAGTTTTGTAATTTTTTTCCAAAATCATTTAAATAATAAAGGATAGTTTGTTATTTTAAAATATAGAACTATATTGAATAATAATATTGCATAGTAATCTGTTTCCGAGATAACTATATTGAATAAAAATATTGCATAGTAATCTGTTTCCGAGAAGCAACTTTGATTTCTAGTAGCCATCTTGTTTTTGTTAAGATGTTTGATCATAGCACATGGATCAAAGTTAGCGCTGGTTATTTATAAAAGGTATTGTAGTATAGATTGGAATTTATGGACCATATCCTCCATATAAACAGGAAGAAGAAAAAAGAAGATTGTAATTTATAATATTATATAACATATTTCCTGTTGTAAGAGAGAACTCATCTGCTTAGGCTTAATAAACGTACTGTATATTAATTATTTTGAAATATTTTCATTATTATAATTTAATATCACTAACATATTTTTTGATATATAACTTCAGTTTGTACAAATATAATTTTTCAATAAAATTATATTAATATATTATACGTTGGTTTCTGATGCTAGAAAATAGAATAAAAAATATATAAATACAGGTTTCATTAATGTTTAACAATTCAAAAAGAAATTAGTAGCAAATTTGTATTATACATAATTCGTATGTATAAAATCTAAACTATGATTAAAAATCAACGTTTTGTTTTTAAAAATACATTAACTTCTTAAAATCAGAAAAATAAATCGAAAAGGTAGTATTCACAACTACGATTACACAGAAAGTACAGCCATTTTTGTGATGTCATATCCTGATTCTTTTATTGGCTTTGTTGTTGATGACGTTTAACTGTAAGTAGTGCCATCTAAGTTACATTATGTTCTAAGCAATGTGATTGGTTCTCTATATAACTACGTCATTTTGAAAAGTTACCATTAGAAGTATAGGAAGTGTCCCATCTGTATTAGTGATCTGTTAGCAACAGTCACTATTGTGGTCGAGATCCCTGTTGCAAGGCCAGTGTGAATCCAGCCTTATACATTCTTATATACATTTACGATTACACAGAAAGTACAGCCATTTTTGTGATGTCATATCCTGATTATTTTATTGGCTTTGTTTATGATGACGTTTAACTGTAAGTAGTGCCATCTAAGTTACGTTATGTTCTAAGCAATGTGATTGGTTCTCTATATAACTACGTCATTTTGAAAAGTTATCATTAGAAGTATAGGAAGTGTCCCATCTGTATTAGTAATCTGTGAGCAACAGTCACTGTTTTGGTCGAGATCCCTGTTGCAAGGCCAGTGTGAATCCAGCCTTATACATTCTTATATACGCCCATATGCTTTTCTCTGCTCCTGCGCATTGTGCACACTCCATTGTTCGTTTGTCATCTGTTTTTGCTTCCATCTTATGCTCTGGATCGTTGTTTCTTCCCATCCTTTTTTTCGCGTCTTTCTGATTTTTACATTCGATCATTACATTTACATAGGTGGATGCAATTGTAACATTTTCAATCGTTGTTTCTTCCCATCCTTTTTTTCGCTTCTTTCTGATTTTTACATTCGATCATTACATTTACATAGGTGGATGCAATTGTAACATTTTCTGCATTGTTAAATGCTGTATGCTGTGCTTACAGACTGTGCCATATAACTACAAGAACGTATATGTGTCTATGAAGGGTTTTTACTTACCGAATATATATTATTCATAAACCGGTGCATCTGAACATATCACAGCGCATATGTCATTTCTTAACATATCACAGTGCTTTTATAGTTAGCCAGGAGAAACCCTTCATAAACCGGTGCATCTGAACATATTACAGCGCATATGTCATTTCTTAACATATCACAGTGCTTTTATAGTTAGCCAGGGGAAACCCTCTGTTTGGCGCCTATATCGCGTTTTCTTATTGCATGATTCTATTCCTCTTTATGCATAACTGCTTCCATTGCATATATGCTGTATACCTCCGCTGACTTTATTTCTATTCGAGTTTTTCGATCGAATGTACGGTTTGACATGTTTTCTTTCTGTACCTGTTTCTATACAGACTCTTGCTGACTTCATGCTACATATACTCTCTTTCTATTCTCTTTCTTGGCGAGTGCTGAGTAGTCTGCTGAAGCATGCCTGTTGCCTTTATCTATACAAATTTTTCAATCTTTGTCAATATTGCTCGGTTAGTTTCTTTGTGTATACCTCGGTCAATTCGTTACTGATTTTCTGTGACTTTATTTGTGCAGTGATTTTCTTTGGTTTTTCTTATATACCGTATACTCTCTTTCTATTTCTTGGCCAGTGCTGAGTAGTCTGCTGAAGCATGCCTGTTGCCTTTATCTATACAAATTTTTCAATCTTTGTCAATATTGCTCGGTTAGTTTCTTTGTGTATACCTCGGTCAATTCGTTACTGATTTTCTGTGACTTTATTTGTGCAGTGATTTTCTTTGGTTTTTCTTATATAATCCCAGATAGTGGGAATCACGTGGTCTACCTATTTACTTTAGACAGATAATTTATCTGTCTTAGGTAAGTAGGCTTTTCTTGTAGATATGTACTGGCTTTGAATGGGAATTGATCAGTAATCGTCGTGATGTGCACTCATGTTGTGGCTCTGCCCTCGAGCTCCTCCTTTTGCTGGCCTGGTCCTTTTGATATCTGCAGGTGAACTCTGTGATTAGGAGGTTGCTAGTAAACCTGTTTGCCAGTTTTGTTTTCTATTCTTCTGCTCCCTTTATTATCGGTCAGCTATATGTTTTTTCCGTACATACCATTTTCATGCCCAATATACGGTAGCAGTTATATTTGTATATTTTATGGTATCTAAGGTAAGTAGGCTTTTCTTGTAGATATATACTGGCTTTGAATGGGAATTGATCAGTAATCATCGTGATGTGCACTCATGTTGTGGCTCTGCACTCGAGCTCCTCCTTTTGCTGGCCTAGTCCTTTCGATATCTGCAGGTGAACTCTGCGATTAGGAGGTTGCTAGTAAACCTGTTTTTTTTTTTTTGTCAACAGATGATGCCACTTTCCACTCAGTAAGAGTACTAAGTGGCGTAAACCTGTTTGCCGGTTTTGTTTTCTGTTCTTCCGCTCCCTATATTATCGGTCAGCTATATGTTTTTTCCATACATACCATTTTCATGCCCAATATACGGTAGCAGTTATATTTGTATATTTTATGGTATCACAAGCTCTGAATACATATCTACAGTCTCCCCTTCCATGCGATCTTAAAGATCGCACTTTTATTTAATTACTTTTATTTAATTATTGGACAAAATGCTACTTTACTGTGAACATGTATACTTTATTTTTCCCGTACTTGCTACTTCACAACTTCAGATATTTGCATATTTATAAATTGTTACATTTTGATATTTCGTACATTTCGACACTCTTGAAATCGCGCTGTATTCTGGCAGCTCTGGCATCCATGTCTCCCGAAGATTTCGCCTCTTCTGCCTCATCCCAAATTTGTCCATGGTTTGTTCTCACCAGTCCACAACTGTTACTGTTCCGGTGCAATCCTACCTACGTTGTTACATTTTGATATTTCGTATATCTCGACACTCTTGAAATCGCGCTGTATTCCGGCAGCTCTGGCATCCAGGTCTCCCAAAGATTTCGCCTCTTCTGCCTCATCCCAAATCTGTCCATGGTTTGTTCTCACCAGTCCACAACTGTTACTGTTCCGGTGCAATCCTACCTACGGATCCGGATTGATAATCTTTCTGTTTATTTCTTCAAGTGTTCATGGATGCCACTCCGTTGACAACTGTCATGCGGCACATTACTTAACATGGTCGTCCTACTCGGCCACCTTCCGAAACGGTTTTATGTCCTTTCTCTGTGGCTAGCCAATGTGTATTTCGTGTCCTGCTATGCTAACTCTGTTGTGCAGGTGTTACTTAATTTGCATCATTTCGAGTGGCTGGTGATGACAAGTGATTATCCTCTCTCCGTACAGCTGGCGTCACTATATTCGCAGGCTCGGATCATCCTGGTTCCGATGCTAACCTATCCATGCTAAGCGCTTTGGTCGGCAACTTTTTTGATCACCAGGCTCAATAGGATTGTCACGAGTTCCTACTCATTCGCATTCAACGGTTGGCCACTGATGTACCAATCGACCCCACTGAATTTAACCTGATGAGTCGCCAATCCTATCTCCTCCAGTACATACGATTGAGGAAAATGTCGAGCACTCAATGTTCCTCCAGCTAAAACCTCCCGGTAGAAAATCGTGTACTTTTCTCTCTTTGTTCCGCCATACAGTCGATCCCGATCTGCCCATCCGACCAGTCCACTGCCTTGAATGCTGTAAAGATTATCTATTCCTCCACGAGCATATGTTGTTGGCGTTTCCTCCGCATAACCGTTATTTCATCGTACTTTTGGATCTGTTCTCCATTGACTGTCGAGGCGTCGCTGTCCGCAAACCGAATCGTTCCATAACTGGATATAACGCCAACAGGATAACCATTGACGGCAGTGAATTCCAATCTGTCCATGCCATCTTACATCATGGCACTACTATACATTCCAGCCATTACGTTCCCTGTATTCACACAACTACCGGTGGTTGGGTTATCATCGATGACATGCAGCCCGGCAGCATTACAAATTGGAAAAAATTTGTTATCAGTTATTTTTCAAAACAGCATTGATATTCTGTTGTATTCAATCTTTGTACATACAGCAATCGACGTTTTCTCCATTTTTCATCGTTAATAAACGACTCGTATTATTCTCGTCATTACCGTTCTTTCTATGCTTATTTCGGCGATACACTGGCATATGATGCATACTACTGCCCACTGTTCCGATGCTACCCATCGCTTTAATATGCAGTACTGCTTTTTCCCTAATCGCGACAGAACTACTGGTAAGGCAAGTCGTTTTCCCACCGTACTGTCGTATTTTGGCTATCAGCTACTTCTATCGTACTAAATTTCAGGATGATAATAATCTGACGGTTGTTAAAGGGAGCAGTTGGTCTTCGGCCCAGCCCCACACACCCCGGTTCTGATGCTAACCTATCCATGCTAAGCGCTTTGGTCGGCAACTTTTTCGATCACCCGGCTCAATAGGATTGTCACAAGTTCCTACTCATTCGCATTCAACGGTTGGCCACTATTGTACCAATCGACCCCACTGAATTCGACCTGATGAGTCGCCAATCCTATCTCCTCCAGTACATATGATTGAGGAAAATGTCGAGCACTCAATGTTCCTCCGGCTAAAACCTCCCGGTAGAAAATCGTGTACTTTTCTCTCTTTGTTCCAACATATAGTCGATCCCGATCTACCCATCCGACCAGTCCACTGCCTTGAATGCTGTAAAGATTACCTATTCCTCCACGAGCATATGTTGTTGGCGTTTTCTCCGCATAACCGTTATCTCATCGTACTTTTGGATCTGTTCTCCATTGACTGTCGAGGCGTCGCTGTCCGCAAACCGAATCGTTCCATAACTGGATATAACGCCAACAGGATAACCATTGACGGCAGTGAATTCCAATCTGTCCATGCCATCTTACATCATGGCACTACTATACATTCCAGCCATTACGTTCCCTGTATTCACACAACTACCGGTGGTTGGGTTATCATCGATGACATGCAGCCCGGCAGCATTACAAATTGGAAAAAATTTGTTATCAGTTATTTTTCAAAACAGCATTGATATTCTGTTGTATTCAATCTTTGTATATACAGCAATCGACGTTTTCCCCATTTTTCATCGTTAATAAACGACTCGTATTATTCTCGTCATTACCGTTCTTTCTATGCTTATTTCGGCGATACACTGGCATATGATGCATACTACTGCCCACTGTTCCGATGCTACCCGTCGCTTTAATATGCAGTACTGCTTTTTCCCTAATCGCGACAGAACTACTGGTAAGGCAAGTCGTTTTCCCACCGTACTGTCGTATTTTGGCTATCAGCTACTTCTATCGTACTAAATTTCCGGACAGCTGATAATAATCTGACGGTTGTTAAAGGGAGCAGTTGGTCTTCGGCCCAGCCCCACACACCCTACTTCCTATCAAAAGCATAGGGACAAAAGCCTCGCAAATCGTTACATAAAATTAATAAAATACATAAGAGACATTTATTATTGCTTCTTTTATTATTATTTACTTTAATGGCGTTGGACGGACCCAGAGTAGGGACTCCTACGACGGTACTGCATATCGCTCGGTATTTACATATAACCGTACTTTAATGCTAGGCCCGATTAAATATCGTTCTGTTAGGCCGAAAGCCTCGCAAATCGTTACGTAATATTAATAAAATACATAAGAGACATTTATTATTGCTTCTTTTATTATTGTTTACTTTAATGGTGTTGGACGGACCCAGATTAGGTGCTCCTACGATGGTACTGCGTAACGCTTGGTATTTACATATAACCGTACTTTAATGCTAGGCCCGATTAAATATCGTTCTGTTAGGCCTTGTCCATGCCACAAGGGTTATCTGTTTAAACTGCCACTATGAAAAAGCCAGAAGAGTAGTAAAAATGCTCTGCCGAAGCATGAAAATAAAGATATGATTGTAGACCACCGAAATGTTGAAGACAAGGAAGCCTAAAGACAATGTTCAGTGGCCGACATCGACCGTCGACGTGCGGCCATTTTACATTTCTCCTGCCCCACTGAACTCGTGGGCTGGTTGGACGTTTTGCCGACTCTATCATATTCCTCGCCTCATTTAGCCAACAACTGCTATTACAGTTGTTTCGGACCCTTTCAGATAGTGAGGCTTCCCTCCATATCCTTTGACACTATCGGATGTGTTTGTTCTGTTCGATGTGTTTGTTCTTCACCGCGCCAGCTCGATATCCTTGACCAGCAATCTGAACTGTCCGATATTCTCCATATGCCGCCGTATGGTTTATTTGAGGCAGCATTTATTGTCCTGTCAAAACGCAGAAAAATACGCTTCCGGCGAATCCCTCACTGTATTGTGCCGTCGAACGGCCCAGCTGCCAATGGTCTTATATATCTGTTGCATGGTTCAGTAAATCTGTGCCGATTTCGGCGACGACTGCAGGGCCACACATTGCATGGTGACTATGTATAATCACCGCATCGCTGTCGGCCGCACGGAACAACTTGAGCAAATGAGGCGCGGAATATGATAAGATCGACAAAACGTCCAGCCAGCCCACGAGTTCAGTGGGACAGGACAAATGTAAAATGGCCTCACGTCGACGGTCGATGTTGGCCACTGAACATGGTCTTTAGGTTCCCTTGTCTTCAACATTTTGGTGATCGACAATTATATTCTTCTTTTTCGTGCTTGGCAGAGCAATTCTTACTAGTTTTAAGCATTTTTCATGATGCACCTACGTAAGGACACGTTAGTGCTAAGAAAATGAAAAGAAAGACAGAGAGACAATTCTTTTGGCCAGACATGTATAGGGATATAATAAAATATTGCGAGAGTTGCGACCAATGTGTGTTGCGTCGTCGTCAAGATGGCCGACGACAGGCTCCTTTATAATCTTTTCTGAAATTAACAGAGGTATTTATCTCCCGTATGCGATGCTGTTAAGCCAATAAAAATAGAGTCTGGTCAATATACCATCGTCTTTGAGTCATAAGCGATATGTAGAGTTCATTCTCCCATCCTTACTCACAAGCCATATACTGCTCGTATGCTCACGCCTGTTTGTTTAGTGTTGCACGCCGACATTAGACTGGTGTCAGAAATCCTGATAATTGTACTGCAAGGTCCCAGAAGTTCCACAAATGTATCTGGCAGTGGCCATATTTAGAGTCCATAACAGACTGGCCAACACCCATGATAGGGTCAACCAGATGATTGAAGGATGGGGTTCAACAGACCGGGCTGGATCCCTCTTGAAAAACTGGAGGTGTGGGACCCGGATTTGATACTGGATCCTCCAAAGTGGTTAGTCGAAACTTTACCATGCTGCCATCCGGCCAGCCTGTAGCTTTCGTCTTATCATTGATCCGTCGATAAATGTTTTCTATTTAGCGAGTTCTTAAGGGGTCTGTTAAATGGTGCTATACATTTCTAGAAATCAAATTCACAAAATCGTGAATATCTCTTGCAAGTTTCATGAAAATTCGATCATATAAATCTCTATTACTTTCAGAAAATAGGCAAAAAATATCACAAAGTTGTTATCTGCAAATTGATAAATTATAAACCAATAATAATATAAATACTACTAAGTGAAAAATCGTTTAATATCTTTGAAACAGAAAATAACTTATAGACTTTTAATCATTTCAATATATGAAACAAAGAAGAAAATAAAAATTTTTATAACAACTTTTTATAATTAATTTCTACTAAAACTTATTTTAATGCAAATTATTTATAATGTTTAGTTTATTATAATAAGAATGCTGATAAATGATAAACACATGAAATTAGAGTATTTAAAAATATTCATTCTCATAGTTTCCAGTTTATTTGTGGGTACTTATGCCATCTTGTTGATAAAAATTGTTCATTATGCTAGGGAATATTTAACATTTCATTGAAAGAATCTTTTATAAAAATATTTCTATTATTTTATTATTTTTATTATATTTATTTTTGTTTATTTATTATTATTTTTATCTAATTTTTATAAAAAATTCCGCTTAACTGTTAAAATTTGGAACAACTATTTGGTCTTTCCTTATTTTAAAAACTGTTCACTTATTAAAATTTTATTTTACAGGGTGATTCAAAAAGTTGGGGAAAATCGAAGGGTAATGTAGAGGAGACAATTATAAGCAAATATACTTAGGGTAATTTTTTGATTTGGAGCTTCGTTAAGAAAATATAACACCTGAAAGTTTTGTGATGTATCTGACTTGGGTGGTGCGTAATATCTGACGTGGTAAGGGGATTTTCGAGAGAGTGCTATCTATGCTCGATCATGCTATGTTTGCATTAATGTAATGGTTGGCAGTTCGAACAACTTTTGGTCTGACTTGGGTGGTGCGTAATATCTGACGTGGTATGGGGATTTTCGAGAGAGTGCTCTCTATGCTCGATCATGCTATGTTT
The DNA here is from genome assembly GCA_000484575.1 of Olivierus martensii. NCBI lineage: Eukaryota > Metazoa > Arthropoda > Arachnida > Scorpiones > Buthidae > Olivierus > Olivierus martensii. The sequence goes on from AYEL01023450.1 coordinate 13,864, forward strand.
GCATTAATGTAATGGTTGGCAGTTCGAACAACTTTTCTAAAATTGTGTGTAGGAACCGTACGATTATATATCCGTGCTGATGTAATCTTTGCATAATAAATGTTGTCAGCCCTAAGAGTATTTCATCGATCTGTTATGAGAATCTCAGTAGTAACACCGGTCTAAAAATGATTGCGGCTTGGCTTACTTTCGGCATTTTACACAGGTTTTAATAGTTTTAATAGAGGGGGTGAATCTCTCACTTTTGTCACAGGCCCGGCATCGAAAAGGGCCCGACCGTCGGGCCTAAACTGTCACATAACTTGTCCGATAGTTCGCAGGCTGCCGACAGAGCACTTAAAGCAGTTGTACCAAAATAAACTTTTTTATCTCTAACATAGTATGTAATATATAGAATTTTGAATTTATTGTTTGCCCTTTTTAAATAAATGCTTAATCTTTTATATGGCTACCGACAGAGCACTTAAAGCAGTCGTACCAAAATAAACTTTTTTATCTCTAACATAGTATGTAATGTATAGAATTTTGAATTTATTGTTTGCCCTTTTTAAATAAATGCTTAATCTTTTATATGGCTTTTTTTAAACCAAAGTGATAAACTTTTTAAGTGGGAATCGGACCACAGATTTGTCATGGGCTAGAAAATTATTTTCATCGGCCCTGCGTTTTAACATCTAGAGTAAATGACGTCGCAAAATTTTCAAGTGCTATATCTTTTTAACAAAGCCTCAAATAAAAAAATGTTCCTAAGAACTTTTGCTTAGAATTGCCTCCTCTACATGCTCCTTGAATTTTTCTAAAACTCTGTGAATCATCCTGTATAGATATTATAGATTTTTATGCTAATTATTCCTCTTTATCCAGATGTAAATTTTTTTATAGCTAAAAAGTTTAAGATATTCTATAATTCATAATTTTGTCGAAATTAGTTGAACGACATGATCTGTAGAGATTTCTAAATTTTTTTATAGCTAAAAGGTTTAAGATATTCTATAGTTCATAATTTTGTCGAAATTAGTTGAACGACATGATCTGTACAGATTTCAAGATGAAAAGATCTACTATTTTTATTTTGGCCCTAGCTCTATTTTTCAGAAAGCCTTAAATAACATAAGAAATGTTTATATTCCAGATTTTTGAGAAATCGATTCACTGGTGTGATGAATAGACGCATTTCTAGAGAAATGAATCATCATTTACACTTTTTATTTTAGACCAATTAGGCCAAATTTTTTAGATTTTAATTGAGCTAGACTGTAGGAATGTTTATATTCCAGATTTTTTAGAAATTTATTGACTGGTGTGATGAATAGACGCATTTCTAGAGAAATGAATCATCATCTACACTTTTTATTTTAGACCAATTAGGCCAAATTTTTTAGATTTTAATTGAGCTAGACTATGCTTATATCTAATATTTAGAAAAGAACTGTTAAACAATGTTATATGTAGATGTGTTTATGAAAAACGGACCCTACTATCTTTGATAATAGCCCAATTTTGTTGACATTTTCAGAGGTCCTCAAGTTATCCAGGAAGTAGTTATATCTCAATTTTCATCGATAACGGTTGAACGATGAGACTTACAGAATTGTCTGTATAAAACAGAAGTTCAAATTTGCAATCGCTGCCCTACTGTATACTCTTTTCGAACATACTTGTTGGATTAATAATAGCCAACTTAGAACAAAAGTTACCACTGAGCTAGACTATGCTTATATCTAATATTTAGAAAAGAACTGTTAAACAATGTTATATGTAGATGTGTTTATGATAAACGGACCCTACTATCTTTGATAATAGCCCAATTTTGTTGAAATTTTCAGAGGTCCTCAAGTTATCCAGGAAGTAGTTATATCTCAAATTTCATCGATAACGGTTGAACGATGAGTCTTACAGAATTGTCTGTATAAAAACAGAAGTTCAAATTTGCGATCGCTGCCCTACTGAATACTCTTTTCGAACATACTTGTTGGATTAATAATAGCCAACTTAGAACAAAAGTTACCACGGAGTTGAAATTTGGTCATAATGATTCCTCAAATAACAGTTAGTCAGTTTTTACTACACAGTTAATAGTTTATAATTTACACTTTTTATGGCAAGAAATTATTGTTTATCTGTTTTGGACCATACTAAAAAGGAACAAAAGTAACTTGGTATCAGGCTGATTAGATTCACTTTTTATGGCAAGAAATTATCTGTTTTGGACCATACTAAAAAGGAACAAAAGTAACTTGGTATCAGGCTGATTAGATAATGAGTAAAGTTACTTTCTTCAAATCATTTTGAGTAATAATTATATCAATAATTTTTCTTAAAATTGAATTCTGAAATAATTGTTTGCTGTTTTTTCAATTTGAAACAATGCAGATGAAGAAATAGTCAGATTATTGAAGTATGTTTTGAGACTAAGAATTATCAAACTTCAATATTATTTTATTTTCTTTCATTTTTAATTATGTTAAATGACAGTTTAATTTATATCTTGCAGTATATAAAATATATATAAAGTGAAATTTGTATTTATGGTAACTTGATTGATGTGAAATACGATATGCTGTGAATAAACTTAGTAGTAAGGTTGGATCCAATATTTTGTCTCTGGGCAATAAAAAGTGAGGATACAAAACTGCTAATGATTTGCAAACTATTGAAAAAGAAAAAAAGTTAAAAAATTTGAGTGTGCTGTCTAGTGTGAAGTTAATTCTGAAATTAACTTCACACTAGACAGGGGCTAAACGGTGGGAATGCAAACGAAAATGCATCCCCTCGTGCAAATGATGCAACGAGTACAAAAAAAAATGTTTAAAAATTCAAATGGGACCAACTTCACACCAGTTTAATGAACATGTTAATTATTTGCAGATTATAACTGCGAATGAAATAATTGTTTGCTGTTTTTCGATTCGAAACAATGCAAAAGAAATAATCAGATAATTGAAGCATGTTTTGAGACTAAAAATTATCAAACTTCAATATTATTTTATTTTCTTTCATTTTTTAATTATGTTAAATGACAGTTTAATTGATATCTTGCAGTATATAAAATATATATAAAGTGAAATTTTTATGTATGGTAACTTCATAATATACAATATTCTGTGAATAAACATAGTGTAAAGTTGTATCCAATATTTTGACTCTGGGAAGAAAAAGTGAGGATACAAAGGAAAATATTAAAGTGCAAATGATGCTGATGATTTGCAAACTATTAAAAAAGAAAAAAGTTGGAGAATTTGAATGTGCTTTCTAGTGTGAAGTTCTCTCAAATTTATTTTGGCTCAGGGACTAAACGTGGGGATGCAGACGAAAATGCTAAACCCTCGTAGGTTGCAAGACCTTTTGCTTTCCGCTTTTCCGTCCGCCCGGAATTCCACACTGGGAAAAAAAGTGAGGATACAAAGGAAAATATTAAAGTGCAAATGATGCTGACGATTTGCAAACTATTGAAAAAGAAAAAAGTTGGAGAATTTGAATGTGCTGTCTAGTGTGAAGTTATCTCTCAAATTTATTTTGGCTCAGGGACTAAACGTGGGGATGCAGACGAAAATGCTAAACGTGCAAATGATGCAACGAGTACAAAAAAAAATGTTTAAAAGTTCAAGTGGGACCAACTTCACACCAGTTGAATGAACATGTTAATTATTTGCAGATTATAACTGCGAAGTACTTGCTAATTATTTTTATATATTATTTGCCTGTTTGTTAATTATTAATTGATTAGATCTATAAAAAAATGAAATATATGAAGTAGTTAAAACTAATTAATTTATTTGTTTATCATAATCTTAACGTTCCTAATTTATTTTTGATATCTTCTAGGATATCCATAGTTTTATCCTATTACGGATTATCGTTTTCGGCTGATGATATAGGAGTAGACATGTTGTTATTCTTCTTTTTGAGTTCATTAGTAGAAATACCTGCAGGTTTTTGTTATATTTTTCTACAAAGACTAATAGGCAGGCGATATGGTCAAATTGCCTCCATGACAGTGACTGGCGTAGTTTGTCTTTCGGCTATTGCTATTCCGAAAAGTATGATTTTTTAAAAATTTTTTAATAGATAGCTGGAGGTTTTTGTTATATTTTTCTACAAAGACTAACAGGCAGGCGGTATGGTCAAATTGCCTCCATGACAATGACTGGTGTAGTTTGTCTTTCGGCTATTGCTATTCCGAAAAGTATGATTTTTTAAAAATTTTTTAATATACTAATTTCCAGTATTCAACAGATTTTATTTTAAATTTTTAGATTTACCTTCTCTTCTAATGGCGTTTGCTGTAATTTCTAAATTTAGTCTCTCAGTCTCCTTTCTATTCAACAGATTTTGTTTTAATTTTTAGGTTTACCTTCTCTTCTAATGGCGTTTGCTGTAATTTCTAAATTTAGTCTCTCAGTCTCCTTTGCATCTATATATCTTTTATCTTCTGAAGTTTATCCAACAGTTGTTCGTAACGTCGGTTTAGGATCGTGCTCTATGATGGGAAGAATTGGAGCAATCGTTGCTCCATTCATGAAAGAAGCGGTGAGCCATAAACACCTACATATTCACATTTATAAATATGTTTATTATTTAATAACTTTATAATAATTTTTAGGTTGAACATGTACATCCTGCTTTTCCATTAGCACTTTTCGGTATAATTTCACTAGTAGGAGCTGGACTAGTGCTTTTCTTGCCAGAAACTAAATATATGAATTTAAGAGACACACTGACGCAAGGTGAAATCGTAGGAAGGTTTGTAGTTTATGATTTCATAGTTTAGCGATGCAAATTTATTAAACACCGTGACGTCACTGCGTGACGTCACTTCCGCGTATATATTACCATGTCTATATGGCGAACATACTACTAGCAGCATTAGGCTTTTTCTAACAGGAGTCTAACATTAGGGGTCGGTTCCACCAAGACAACATACTACTAGCAGCATTAGACGAAATCGTAGGAAGGTTTGTAGTTTATGATTTCATAGTTTAGCGATGCAAATTTATTAAAGTAGACTCTTTTGATGGAAAAATATTTATTGTGATTATTTCTAATTTTAGCCGAAAACTTCAAAGAAGCCAGGAAAAGACATGATGTTTAAAGTGTTGTGTATGATTTCAAAATGAAATTATCGAGAAATCGTATCGTTCAATATTGTTTATTAAAAAACTTATAAATAATTTATTATATATTAAATTAATATGTGAAACTTATAGTGGTCCCGGCTGGTACGCCCTAAATTTAGTCTCGCAGTCTCCTTTGCATCTATATATCTTTTATCTTCTGAAGTTTATCCAACAGTTGTTCGTAACGTCGGTTTAGGATCGTGCTCTATGATGGGAAGAATTGGAGCAATCGTTGCTCCATTCATGAAAGAAACGGTGAGTCATAAACACTTATGTATTCACATTTATAAATATGTTTATTATTCAATAACTTTATAATGATTTTTAGGCAGAACATGTACATCCTGCTTTTCCTCTAGCACTGTTCGGTATAACTTCACTAGTAGGAGCTGGACTAGTGCTTTTCTTGCCAGAAACTAAAGATATGAATTTAACAGACACACTGACACAAGGAGAAATCTTAGGAAGGTTTGTGATTTATGATTTCATAGTTTAATGATGCAAACTTATTAAAATACACCGCTTTGATGCAAAGATATTTATTGAGATTATTTCTAATTTTAGCCGAAAACTTCAAAGAAGCAAGAAAAAGACAGGATGTATATAATTAATATATACATGTATATAATACAGTATATACTGTTGTATATAATTTCGAAGTGAAATTATCGAGAAATATTATTGTTTGGTATTATTTTTGTTAGAAATTAAAAAATAATTTTTAATTTTTAAATAAAATTTATAGAATTTAATAAAGTAACAAATATTATATTTATTTTAGGTAAAATTATAACTTGAAAGTAAAATTTAAATTAATCTAGACCAGTAGTTGTTAACCTGGGTGAGAGAGAGGTTTCTAAATTTTCGATGGAAACTAGCGCCTGAAAGAAACTAGCGAATGCTACTTCGACTTTCGAGACCTACACTCTCAACCTTTGTCTCAACGCATCGCAGTTACAAGAAAATGCAATACAAAAAAAAAACTGGTTGATACGCGCACATGTAAGCATAATCTGAGTAGGAATATTAACGGTGTAGTTTTACGAAGAAACTAACACTAATTTTCTTTAATTAAAATGGTGGAGTATAATTAACATTAACCGATTAATGGTGGAGTAAAATCCAACATTAATCGGTTAATGCTGGATTTTACTCCACCGAAAATAAGCAATAATTTGTAAAAGTACTTACACTTACAGATCAACGAAGGCATTCTGTCTTGATTTAGAACTGACCCTTTTCGATTTTATTCATCTACAATTCATACTTTGACAATATCGAATGAATTCTTTCTCCACGCGGGGATGCCACTTTTATCATTTCTCACCACCAACCTATGTCTAATGTGATTTTCATCACTTCTGCACAGAAAAACAATAGCCAGAAATCGCTTAAATGCAAGCGACGAATTACGTGTGACTCTTTCAAAAAAGGAATCTGGCTTCAAAAATATTATTACGAATAAACAACAACCTAGCCATTAAAAATGAGTATTGTTTAGTATGTATATGTAAATTAATTTGTATATATTTTAATAAAAATTTATCTTGAAATATTTAAATAAAGAAATATAAACACATTTTTCAAGGGGTGCGAGAATTTATTTTTAAATATAGGATAGGTTGCCATCACTAAAAAGATAAAGAACCGCTGATATAGACTGTAAATTGACAAATTGAAACGCGAATTTCTATTTAAAAAATTGATTCAGCTATCAATTTGTAATTCATTTTGAAAATAGATTTTACAATGATCATCATCGGTTTTATTTTTTAAACTGAAAACAATTTATTTTTTTCTTGATTAAAATTCTCACTGAAAAATTTTTATCAATATATGAATATTGCTACATAGCTGAAGGATACTTCAACATAATAGTACCAATAGATGTAATCAATAACTTTCGACTGCCTCGACTTTTTTCATTAAACGATTACGAATTAATGGATTTCATCATTCGTATTTATGATGATGATGAAATTTCTCAATTCTATAATTCGTGAAAGCAATTCGATGGGTTTAAGTCCCTGACCCAATGATAGGAAATACAGAACGCTTTCTCTTTTGTGTCTGATTTTTGTAGTTTTGTGTTGTTTATGTTTATTAAGATTATATATAGTATCCTACTAAAAATTAAAAATCAGATATCCATAAATTTTAGGCATTTTCGATTTTCGAACGTTCCGACTTACTATGCGTAAGTTCAAAATCTGATCTATCTTATGTAACTATCTGTAAGTCATTTATAATAAACTGTATTCAGTATATACTGTATATGTAAGTTGGACTATCTATACAGTGGTACTCAGTATACGTCCTTAATCCGTTCCAGATACTTGGACTCTTCAAAAATATTATTACGATTAAACAACAACCTAGTCATTAAAAATGAATATTGTTTTGTATGTATATGTAAATTTATTTGTATGTATAACAAACAGGATGTATACCAAACCAATTTTTCCCATAAGAAATAAAGGGAAAATGATTAATCCGTTCCCATAAGAAATAAATGGAAAATGATTAATCCGTTCCCATGAAAAACATCCTATTGTTATTCGCATATTATACATTGATGGGATTGTACAAAATAATTTAAACACTGCTTAATATTAAAATACATAAATACAAAAGCAATTATTATAGTAAATAAAATAAATGAAAGTATAACCTCGGTACCTTGCTGAGAAGAGTCGAGTACTCACTAGGTTGGTGTTGAGAAGGTATGAGGAGGAGATAATGTTTGGAAGGAGAATCCGATTCCAATAAAATTTAGGAATCTGAAATTCTGGTTTTTTTCCCTCTTCCTATTTTCTGCCTATTTTCCCTACCTGCACCTTGTTGAGGCTCGCCAGGTTTGACTTTTACTATAAGTCTGTCCAAACATCTTAGCTTCTACCTTCTCAGGATGTTTCGGATATACGACATTGTCTGATCATTACAGACACGATATTGTTTGGAAGGAGAATCCGATTCCAATAAAACTTTAGGAATCTGAAATTCTGGTTTTTTTCCCTCTTTCTATTTTCTGCCTATTTTCCCTACTTACACCTTGTTGAGGCTCGCCAGGTTTGACTTTTACTATAAATCTGTCCAAACAACTTAGCTTCTACCTTCTCAGGATGTTTCGGATATACGACATTGTCTGATCATTATAGAAAAAATTGCAAAGTATTATAGCTTAGATCAAGTAGAGATATTTGCTAATATGCTTCATCGTTCCCTATCTGTCAGTGTTGGCAAACCCAATTGTAATCATCGTCACATAGTTTCTATGGGTACAAGATTCAGGCAAGAAAGTTTAGAAATGATATTTATTCCAACAATATATACTATAATATAAAAAATAATTTATATTAACTTCTGTCATAGATTATTAACTTGTGGATTGTCATTACTACAAGGAGACATTTTGCCTCGTTCAATTGCCAAGAGTGTTTTAAGAGAACGAATTTATTCTGCAGCACTTGACTATTTTTGGTAAATCTCGTTGGTTTATAAGTGGTAGTCAACCTTTTTATACCTACAGCCCACTTTTGTATCTCTGTTAGTAGTAAAATTTTCTAACTGCCCACTGGTTCCACAGTAATGGTGATTTATAAAGCAGGGAAGTAACTTTACTTTATAAAATTTATAAAGCAGAGTTACAGCAAGTTAAAGCACATAATAATAATTACTTATCAAATACGTTATGTTGGACTTTCGTTAAGTTTGGCAGAATAAATCTTTATAAAACAACTTACTGTAGTTAAATCTATTTTTTTTTTTATTTATACTTTGCATACATAGAAGCATGAAGTCTGATGAAATTTGACAAATTTTTTAAACAATACTTTAAAAAATTTACATTTCAATGTTTTTAAAAAGTCAATTAAATTAAAAAAAGGAAAGTGTTTCAGTATTGGACAAAACTCCTATCGCCCACCATGATAGCTGGAACGCCCACTAGTGGGCAGTAGGGACCAGATTGACTACCACTGGTTTATAATATAATTTAGCAACCATGATGTTTTAAGTCAGCCATATCAGAATTGAATTTGGGTTTTATTATTATAAGATTGATTTACAGCATGTTTAAGAAGATATATTAAATATTGTTATAGTTTTGCCTTATCGATTGTTCATTGTTTAAGTTTTTTGAGAATTGATATCATCATTTAATTAATTTTATCGTATTAATCATTGCATGAGACATGGTGAATTTTTGTAGGATTATAATACATATTTTTGATGTCTTTGGATACCTTACAAAGTTTTTTGTCTAAAAATAAACCTCTCCTTCATTTAATTAATTTTATTGTATTAATCATTGCACGAGACATGGTGAATTTTTGTAGGATTATAGTACATATTTTTGATGTCTTTGGATACCTTACAAAGTTTTTTGTCTAAAAATAAACCTCTCTCTCTAATAGATCAGAATAAGATCGGAAATCTTTAAAATCTCATTGAATTATTGATCTCATTCTGATCTATTAGATCGCCATTGGCTGTATACCTCATTCTTTGGCTTTTTTTTCCAATATGGTAATTAGCTTAATAATATTAATTAATATGGTATTATATTTATTGTTTGTTTTTAAATAAATATATTTTATTTGTTTGTATACATTTCTGAGTCAATTCTGCTGTCCTGGATCTCTGCAACATTTATTCATGCTCTGATATCAGAGATCAGTTATTTATTTATTTATTTATTTGATCGAAAAGACAGAAATTACTAAAGAGATAATATACAATTTAACAATATTAAAAATATAAATTTAAATTATATTAATAATTTCTAATTATAAAAGTGTATTTCCAGATGTTTAGCCTTGCTGGAAGTATTCTAAAAATATTCTTAGATCTTGTTATATACTTTCTCATCAAAAACAAAGCATTTATAAAAGTGTACAGAATCGATATTACCTATTAAAATTTTCTGCAAATTTCAAATATCATGTTGTCTATGTCTTTCTTTTAGTGTATCCAATGATAAATTTATTAGCCATTTATGATAGTCTGCTCTATGATATGTAATATTATTATTTTTTTTTTAAATGATTTTAATTAATTTTTTCTGAATATCTTCAATTTGTTCTCTTTGACCATTATATAACTTGCTTGAAGACCACACTGAAGAGGAATACTCCAGCATAGGGTGAACTAAAGTTTTATACAGTTTTATCACCAGAAAAGTATTATAAGATTGTTGCAAGAATCTATTCAAAAATCCAAGAATCCTTTTTTCGAAATAGTGTCTATATTCATCTGGAATTTACTGTCTGACATGAAATAAACACCAAGATCTCTCATGGTGCTAGTTCTATTCAGATGAACTTCTCCAATAAAATAATCATGATTTTTTTTTAAATGATTTTAATTAATTTTCTCTGAATATCTTCAATTTGTTCTCTTTGACCATTATATAACTTGCTTGGAGACCACACTGAAGAGGAATACTCCAGCATAGGGTGAACTAAAGTTTTATACAGTTTTATCACCAGAAAAGTATTATAAGATTGTTGCAAGAATCTATTCAAAAATCCAAGAATCCTTTTTTCGAAATAGTGTCTATATTCATCTGGAATTTACTGTCTGACATGAAATAAACACCAAGATCTCTCATGGTGCTAGTTCTATTCAGATGAACTTCTCCAATAAAATAATCATGATGAATTTGTCTGGACAACGTGAAGGACATCACAAATGTCTTCTTGGAGTTTATATGAAGACCATTTTTATTACACCAATAGTGTAAATAAGATAAAGCCTGATTCAAGATGAAACAATATTCTTTATTTATGACTTTAATCCATATTTTCATATCATCAACATAGACTAAGAAACCAAATTCAGGGAAAAAATACTGGAGGTCCCATAAAAGGTCATTAATATATATTAGAAATAATAAACTTTAATCCATATTTTCATATAATCAACGTAGACTAAGAAACTGAATTCAGGGAAAAAATACTGGAGGTCCCATAAAAGGTCATTAATATATATTAGAAATAATAAAGGTCCTAGAAAGGAATCCTGAAAAACTCCAGACCTAATGGGAAGATAATCTGAAAATTCAGAGTTTAAATAAACTTTGTTTTTTATCCCTAAAACAGTCTGCAAACCAGTCCACATAAACTCTATCCAAACCGTATAACGTCATTTTTGATATTAATCTATTATGAGGAATACAGTCAAATGCCTTAGAAAAGTCCATATAGATTGTATCAATTTGAAGTTTGTTGTCCGTTGCACACGTAACAGAGTCCCAGAATTCCATCAAATTAATTTCTGTAGACCTATTTGTAAGAAAACCAAACTGGTTATAATGTAGCAATCTATTTGATCTGAAGAAATGTAATAATCTTTCATGAATAATAAAGTCAATAATCTTAACAATAGTCGGTAATAAGCACACAGCTCTGTAATTCTCAATTACATTCTTGCTAATTTTTTATGGACGGTTTCAATATAACATCTTTAAGACATAAAGGAAAAATTCCATTTATAAACCAGCTATTAAACAAGTTCTCAAGATGGCCATAAATGCTATGCTTTGTTTGCTTAAAAAAGATAGAAGAAGTGTTCATCTCAGAGTAAAAAGAGGAATAGGATATCTTCTCTATAGTTATTCCCTGACAATACCATAATCAGATAAACATTTTGGCACATCTATTGTATGATCCTTACATTGGTGTCAGAAGTTCAATTGTCAGGTGACAAGACCCAAGAAACATTCCACATTGCAGATCCTTACAGTTTAAAAAAAAACAGCAAAATATTGTAGAAAAATAATTACAGCTACATCAGAATTTCCTATTGTTGCAATTTAATTATCAAAATTTTGTCAGCACTTTTCTGTTTATACAGGATGGCCATAATTAAAGAGGAGGTGTTTAGAGACCAGTAGCAAAGAATATGTTGGGCCAAACTCAGCCAAATTTGATGTACATACTTTCAAAACTATGGGAATTTGATTTTGATAAAAAAATAAATAATTCTAAAATGTGCCACTAAGGAAAAATGCTGTTGTATGCCGAGTTAAGAAGGTATAATAAAGAAAACAAAAAGTCACACTTGACAATAGTTTTTATTCTGACTCAATTATAAATACAGTTCAATATGTTGCCCATTATGAACTTCATTTTCTATTGCAGAATGCAGCAAATCTTTACAGATTTATCTCACTAAAGCATTGTTTAGTCCTTCAAAGTTGCTAAATTTGTCCATGTGTCCTTGGTTTTTAAAAACCCCCACAACTAAAAGTCATATGGAGTGAGATCAGGTGAATATGCTGGATACTTTGTAGTGAATGCTCAAATAATTATTCAGTCTTTAGTGAAATGCTGTCTTAGGACTTGCACTGTCATTCCTATGTGAGGAGGTGCTTCATCCTGCAGAAACATAGTCATGTTGAGACATCGATATTGTTGAAGTTGTTGAATAATGAAATTTTAATGAATAATGCATACAGCAACATTTTTTTCTTGGATTAGTTAGGACTATTTATTTTCTTTATCAAAATCAAATTCCCATAGTCTGGAAAGTATGTACACCAAATTTGGCTGAGTTTGGTTCAACAGATTCTTGACGATTGGGCTCTAAACACTTTCCTTTTAATTACAGCACCCTGTACTATGGACTGAATTTAATGTTAAACATAATTTCAAAAGTAATATACATTAAATCTTATAGGAGATTAATTTATCAAACCATCTTATTGTAAAAGTGCTTTTGGCCTTTCAGCCAGCTTCAATTGTTAACCCCCCTAAATAAACTACAAATAAAAATCTTTTATTCAAATTTTTGAAGTAATTCAATGTTTCAAAACAAAGGAAAAAATTGGTTTTTCAGTTGCTAACACATTTTTGTAATGAAGTGATTTGATAAATTAACCTGCTAAAAGGCTTGATATGTATTAATTTTGAAATACTTTAAGAAAACAGAAAAAATCTAAGATTATGAATAATTTTATTATTAAAATTATTTTATAAATAAAACTAGCACTTTTCTTATTTTAAAAACTGTTCACTTATTAAAATTTTATTTTACAGGATGATTCAAAAAGTTAGGGAAAAATCGAAGGGGAATGTAGAGGAGACAATTATAAGCAAAAATACTTGGGGTAATTTTTTGATTTGGAGCTTCGTTAAGAAAATATAACACCTGAAAGTTTTGTGACGTATCTGACGTGGGTTGTGCGTAGCATCTGACGTGTAAGGAGATTTTCGAGAGAGTGCCCCAGAGTTTTGCTCGATCATGCTATGTTTGCATTGAATGTAATGGTCGGCAGTTCGAAAAAGTTTTGTAAAATTGTGCGTAGGCGCCGTACGATTATATCCGCACTGATGTAACCTTTGCATAATAAATGTTGCCGCCCTAAGAGTATTTCATCGATCTGATATGGGAATCTCAGTAGTAACACCGGTCTAAAAATGATTGTGGCTTGGTTTACTTTCAGAATTTACACACGTTTTGACATCTAGAGTAAATGACGTCGCAAAACTTTCAGGTGCTATATCTTTTTAACAAAGCCTCAAATAAAAAAATGACCCTAAGAACTTTTGCTTAGAATTGCCTCCTCTACATGCTCCTTCAATTTTTCCAGAACTTTGTGAGTAATCCTGTATAGATATTGTAGATTTTTATGCTGATTATTCCTCTTTATCCAAATGCAAATTTTTTATAGCTAAAAGGTTTAACATATTCTATAATTCATAATTTTGTCGAAATTAGTTGAACGACATGATCTGTAGAGATTTCCAAATTTTTTATAGCTAAAAGGTTTAACATATTCTAATTCATAATTTTGTCGAAATTAGTTGAACGACATGATCTGTAGAGATTTCAAGATGAAAAGATCTACTATTTTTATTTTAGCCCTATAGCTTTATTTTCAGAAAGCCTTAAATAACATAAGGAATGTTTATATTCCAGATTTTTTAGAAATTTATAGACTTTTGTGATGAACAGACGCATTTCTAGAGAAATGAATCATCCTCTTCTACACTTTTTATTTGAGACCAATTAGGCCAAATTTTTAGATTTTAATTGAGCCAGACTGTGCTTATATCTAACATTTAGAAAAGAACGGTTAAACAATGCTATATGTAGAAGTTTTTATGAGAAACGGACCCTATACTCCCTTTGATAAATTCCCAATTTTGTTGAAATTTTCAGAGGATCTCAAATTATCTAAGAAGTAGCTATATCTCAAATTTCATCGATAAAGATTGAACGATGAGACTTACAGAATTGTCTGTATAAAAACAGAAGTTCAAATTTGTAATCGGTGTCCTATTGAATACTCTTTTCGAACATAATTGTTGGATTAATAATAGCCAACTTAGAAGTTACCACGGAGTTGAAATTTGGTCATAATGATTCCTCTAATAACAGTTAGTCAGTTTTTACTACACAGTTAACAGTTCTTAATTTTCACTTTTTATGGCAAGAAATTATTGTTTTTTTTTTGGACCATGCTAAAAAGGAACAAAAGTAACTTGGTATCAGGCTGATTAGAAAATGAGTAAAGTTACTTTCTTCAAATCATTTTGAGTAATAATTATATCAATAATTTTTCTTAAAACTGAATTCTGAAATAATTGTTTGCTGTTTTTTCAATTTGAAACAATGCAGATGAAGAAATAGTCAGATTATTGAAGTATGTTTTGAGACTAAGAATTATCAAACTTCAATATTATTTTATTTTCTTTCATTTTTAATTATGTTAAATGACAGTTTAATTTATATCTTGCAGTATATAAAATATATATAAAGTGAAATTTGTATTTATGGTAACTTGATTGATGTGAAATACGATATGCTGTGAATAAACTTAGTAGTAAAGTTGGATCCAATATTTTGTCTCTGGGCAATAAAAAGTGAGGATACAAAACTGCTAATGATTTGCAAACTATTGAAAAAGAAATAAATTAATCAATTTTATTTAATTTATTTTGAGTTTTATATTTCTTATTCAGATAAATTCTAATGCTTGGTATCAGATAATTTCTGGATGCTAAAAAATGTGGCCCAGTATATTGAGTACTCAGTACAACCTAATTAATTAGCTTTAGATATTTTTTTTATTTGTTGTATCTTTAAAAATTAAATTGAAAGTTCTGTGCTTATAGGTAGATTAATGATGGTTGACTTATAAGTTGATTATTTAATGATAAAAAATAAGAATAGTAAATTAATGATGGTTGACTTATAAGTTGATTATTTAATGATAAAAAATAAGAATAGTAAAAATTTTTATTATATATTTTATTTAATTCAGTGGACCAGTCATGTGCCCAATACAGAAAGGAGCAGAGTTGAGAGAAGATATACTTACTTTAACAAAATTTTGGCAGTGCTTGTTTACAGATAAAAAATATCTCAAAACTAATCTTTTAGCAGGTAATACTGTAATTGTTTTTTAATAAAATTTTATTTTGTATATTTTTTTTATTTCATGTAGTATTAAATTATGATAGATTTATGGGAGAGTAATACTCACAATGTTATCACTCTGAACATAAATTCGGAATTGCGTGGTAGTTCGGATCTTTCTCAAGCTCGAACAACTCCATCTGGATGGATTAATACTGTACCATTAAGCAGTAACTTATCTACAATCTCTAGACGTTCTTCAGGTGGTCGAGGTTCTGGAAGAAGGGATAATAATACAGAATTTTTTGTTAAGGATTATGTCAAGAAACGTAATTTAATCTTAGGATTGCTGGTATGCTATTATCAATTTTGTTCTTTAAAATTGGTGATTTAGATACATTCATTTAATGAAATTTTTTTCTCTTTAGGCAGTTGAAATAGAATTCTTAATCACTTGGTACAATCCAATAGGATTAGCTGAATTGCATATACCTGGAGAGGATGTTGTTGCATCATGGAGAAGTCAGCCGACAACAGACCGTGTATCGAGGGAAATAGCTCGTTTAGCTTGGGATATATCTCCAACATTAGCTGTTTACTTATCTCGAAGGTTACAACAAATTTTATATTTTGATATATCAAATATATATACCATACATCCTATATTTTAACATAATTTTCATATTGAGAATATATGTGGGTACAAGAACACATTAGTATATATAAATCATCATATTCAAGAATAAAATATAAATATGAAGCATGAAAATTTTGAAATCAAATGATCAAAGAATTTATATATGTAAGTTTGGGATTTATCTTATTATAATAGGTTTAACAACACTGAGGCATTAAAATTGGAGATCACACGACTAGTTAGACTAAATCCAGGTGCAGTATCGCATCTTCCAGAAGCTTTACAGTATTTAACTTTACCTGACAGTGTAGTGAATGATTCCTCAGAGGTAAAATTTCAATATTTAATTAAAAGAAATTAGTTTCTAGATTATTTTTTGTTCTTTGATCATTTTTGTCATTTTTAAATAGTTGACACACATGTTAACTTGGGCAAGGATATCTCCAGTTCAGGCTCTGGCATTTTTTTCTCGTCAATATCCTCCTCATCCTATCACTGCACAATATGCTGTTAGAGTTTTAGCATCATATCCTCCAGTAAGAATTATTAAAATGTCATTATTCATTAAATTTAGAATCTTTATTAATTTATCTTTTTTATTAATAGGATATTATTCTATTCCTTATACCACAACTTGTTCAAGCTGTCAGATATGACACTGTAAGTTTAATGTTCTATAATTTAAATAATTATGTATTTTCTTATCTGATAAATTAATTACAGAAGCTCCCTGATTTATAGTCTTAGCAGCATTGTATAAGTTGAATTTCCCTTCACAAGTTATTATAAAATAAAAATACGATACATTGTATGTATAATTTATCTGCAAAGTAAGAGATCTATATAATACAATGAACATGTATAATTTGCATTATGTTTCAATAGTTATTTGTGGCATGCAATAAATTTATATTACTAATACAAATATTGACTATTGTTGAAATAGTATCATAACAATTATTTGCAATGTTATCATTTAAGTTTACAGTATTATATTATGTAAACTTAATTATAAAAGTGATTTTAAAATAATTTTTATAATTATAAAAGTTTAAATTATAATATAATTTAAACTTTTATAATTTAAATAAAACTTAATTTTTAAAATACTTTTATAATTAGCTAAAACAGGGAAATTTCAGTACCACAGCGTGTCCTCAGTCAGGTGATTTAGTGTATTTTTTCTTGAATGTAAAAGTTTTGTAATTTTTTAGGGGGATGCCCAATAGACCATTGTTGGTGCGGTGCTTGGGCTGGGTAGGCTCCTCCCTGTTCTACTACTACTACTTTAATAATTACTTCAAATATTTATAAATAATATTTATGGCTATCTAATTTCACTTGTTATGAAATCATTTTTAATTTCAAAATTGTCAATTGACAATATTGAATAAATGTATTTCTTAAAATAATGTACAGAGGGTTTATTATGCCTAATCTGGGTTATACAGAGAAAGGGTAGACAATAAATCTATAAACATTCATAAAAATATAAGTGAAAATGCCATCAGAAAGAAATATTACAAAGAATCAATCTTATCATATCAACACATTTCACTGTTAATATATATCCCTTTTGCAGTTGAACCACTATACAGATTCCTACAGAGTATTGTTAGAATGGTCTAATCATTTGATTTTTGCAACATCAAAAATTATTTATTATTAATAATTTAAAAGAAGAAGAAAAAAAGAAGTTAAGAAAAATTTAAAATTGTAGTTCTTTTAAAAAGAAAAACTCCACAGGTGTTACAACAACTTAAATAATGGCTGTCATCTAATGATTCCCTATATATTTTTGGAGGAATTCTTTTCCAATGATACTCTAAGAATCACTATGAATCCCAGAAAGGAGAATTACCTCTTATTTATACAAGTGAGTGATGTCTAGTCTTATAAATTAGAATTTGTAAAATGTTAAAATATAAAATGGACAGTTATAGTTCTTTAAAATACTGATAATGCATTAAGCCTGCAGACAGATATCTTTCTGATACAAAATATTGTCCAGTTCTAATCATTTATCTATACTTTTCTGCTTTAAATGGTAATTTTCAGAACTAAACATATTGTATTTTGTTTATAAATATTATTAAAATTTATATAATTATTATATATAATATAATAGTACAAATTGCTAACTGCTATCAATTCTGAAATGTTCTGTGTAGATAGGTTAAAAAATTTCATCATTTTGATCCAGATTATCAGATATTTTTAAAAGCATTTAGAATCAATTTATTTATTAGTAAAATAGTTTTGATGTTAAAAATATTTCTCATTCAGGATAATCATTTAAGTTAATAATACTAATACAGCCTTCAAACAGAAAAAATTTAATTATTCTTGATTATTTACAAAAATATTTTTGGCTTTCTTTACAAAAGGGTATTTATATGATTTATACATTTATTATTTTATGTGATTGATATTTAAAAAGAATTTTAAACAAAAAATTGATATATAAACATAAATAGCTTGATTAAAATTATGATACTCTATATGATATGATATGACTATATATATGATATGATAAAAAAGCTAAGTTATAAATATGGTTTAATTTAAATAATTTATGCAATATAATAATTTTACTAATACAATTTATAAATTTGATAATATATATGCATATATAAATATAATTTTAAAATTAGCAAAAGATGTAAGTTAGGAATGCAAAATGAAACTATGATGATACAATAGAATTTTTATTTCTAATTATATATTTAAACAAATTTAACCAATATTGCATAACTTCATGGCATATAATCCAAATTACAGAAATCTAATAATTTATATTAATTATTTCTTAATGCTAAATGAAAACAAAACTTTTTACCAGATTCTCTGGCACCAATCATTTTTGCTACATTTTCACGAGAATTTTCAATAGCTAACTTTGCTTTCTTTCCTGGAATAAAAAATAAAACTTCTTGTATAATCTTAAAATATTTATTTGAATTGTGATTAAATATGAAAGTATCAACTAAAATGATAAAAATGTTATCAAATTATGTATAACAAATATAAAATTGTATTAGTAAAATTATAAGTCTACCAAATTTAAAAAATTATAGACTTATTTTATTCATCGAGACAATGATTTATTCATCTATGCAAATAATATCTATAAATGGGAAATTTAATGATGCTTGCATTAAAAAAAATTTTACATATTATTAAAAACAGCTACAAAATTTTATCACTAACAAGTAAGATTTGTTTTTTCACAGTTAATCAAACACTTATTAATAAATTTCAGTAATTTCTGATGTGTCAAATGCTTATTTAACATAAAACTCTGATGATATATCTGTTCTAGATTATCACATTTTTCCAGTATATTAGATTTCATAATTTAAAATAATGCAGATTATTGAAAATGAATCTTAAAATTTTATATATATGTCTCAAACATAAATGTTTTATCTGGTTGCATATTATGTTTAATCTTTTATACATCATTATTAAATTAATGTTATAAAATCAAAAAAATCCTTATATAAATGACTGGCATATTCAAGTATTTTTAAATTTATTTGATGTAGAAAATAGGAAATGATTTAAATTATTAATTAAAGAAAAATGAGTTGTTTGGTAAACAAATTTTCAAAATATGGGGCACAAAAAATGAAGAAATACTGCAAAAATGATTTTAAGATTCTTCTATAAACTAATATTCTGCCACTCATAGTATCATGTGAATTAAAAAGCAAGTATAGTAAGTAGGAAAACAATTTATTATTAACTAATAATAAATTGTTTCCCAACTTAACATTTCCTATTTTACAGCAATAATGTTTTTGGTCATAGCACTTCTCAATCACATCTAACAAATGTGTTTTCATTTTACATTAATACATCTTACAACTTCCTTTTTACAATGATGAATCATAAAATTAAATATGAAAAGAAATAGTTCTAATTAGCAATTTCAATATACACACACACATATAATTGCTTAAAATTATTAAAAAAGAATTCAATATATATTAAAATTATTAATTTTTCTTTTTTCTTCATGATGGAATAAATTAATTAATAAAGCCATAAATTTGATATTTCTGAAAAATATTACCTTCATCATAATTGCTACTTGGATTACCCCAGGAAGATTTTAAGGTTTCAGTAATTACCTCTAAAACTTCTGTTGCAAGTGGGGTAGTGGCATTATAGTCCAAATAAATCCTAGAAAAAAATAATAAAATATTATTTGTCTTACTTTAAAACATTTTTTGAGAAATATCATAAAATTTGCATCCTAAAATATCATCATATTTTTTTCATAAAAATTAGCTATAAAATTGATAATTAAATTTTTAAAAAGCTATGTTCTAGTATATTTTTTGAAAACAAGTTTTTGTGCAATTATGGTTTTATTATTGTATTTTAAAGTTTTGTATAATTAAGGAATAGGAGAGGATCTTTACAAGTTATGTTTCTCCTTCAATAAAACAGGTGTTTAAGTGAAATATTGTGTTCAATGTACAAGTTAAAGCTTAAATGTTAATACTTTATTGAAACTATTTGTTAAGATTAAAACTAAATATACTTTATCCCCAGTTTAAGAGATTAAAACATTTCTGAAAAAAGCTTTTAAATCAATGTCTAAATTGGCATTGGTTTCTATTAAAAAAATTATAATGCATTCCTGAACCTAAAAAACAACTGTTTTTCACCGAAACATATTCAAATGTCATCTGATTATATAAATGACAACAAAATAACTTGTATAATTAGTGTTAAATTTTATAAAACAATCTAACTGACACAGTTTTCTTAGAAAGACTAATGAAGAAGCAAGTTGCCAGACGGAAATAATATAAAAACTTCCATTTGAACAGACCAACATGCTGTTTATTATCTGGATTAGCCAGATTCAATTCTGAGTCCTCTATCTATATATCCTTTAGAGAAAGGGCCCAGCCTGTTAATCCCAATCTTTCAAGATAGTTGTAAAGTAAAGCAGTCACCTATCACCTTAGAGGATCCATGTTTAATTTCAGGTCCCATATCTCCAGATTTTTCAGGAAAGGTCCAGACCCAGCCTGTTGACCCCACCAGGCTATGAGTAGATCATGGTAGGCACTAGAATGTCTTGATACTTAGTAACAGCTGATTGGAAAGTGGTGTAAAGTTATACAGGGATGTAAAGACAGTTTTATTTACTAATCTTTGATTAGAAAACAGTATAAAAGCTGGAAAGATTGAAAATGTTTCCAAAATCAATACTTGCAGTTGTATAGTAATTTCATAAAATATTCTTTGCAAAACAAAATAACCATGATAATTGAGTATGAGCATTAATCAAAAATGAATAATATAATATGACATTGCATGCTTCATCAAAAAACAAAGAAAACATAACAAAAGAATTTGAAATGTACAGTCCCGTGCAAAAAGTTTGTCAGGTTACAGGAAAAGGTTCAGCTATCCAACAATACGCAAAAGTACCGGCAATAATGACGTCAAGAGCAGAGCGATGCTGCTGTAAGTTGAATAGGCATCATTCCACAGTTTCCATAGCTATAGGGGAGGGAAGGTAGTGTGGGAGAACTGAAAATTTGAAACTTGGAAAAGTATTACGATTATTTTGAAAGGAAGTCAGTGTTTATTATTTAATTATACTTTACACAATATAATAAAAACATAACTAGATACCGAAAAACATGACAAGTGACCACAAATATTAAGCGATAATAAAGCAGTTGCTGTAAACTTATGGTACGAATACCATATAATAAGTTATATGGCTCTATAATAAGTTGTTCAATCTTACCTTAAAGTTAAACTTAAAAGTTTGCCAGGTAAAAGTGCCTTACGGAAATTGGTATCATTTCTTTTAAACAAGTTGAAGAAGCAGACGATAATTTCTATCAAGCATTCGTTTGCGCATGCTCAATATAAATTATTGTCTGCTTCTTCGAACAGATGTGGTATATGGTTGTATTTGGCCATTATAGTGCCATGGTTCTTGACTAAGAGAGAGGTCATAGCAGCCCCCCACGAGCAGCCGACCCAAAAAGGCGGAAGCAGCTCAGGAGTGCTGGAGGTTGATCTGAATCACCCTCAGACCCATGACACTACAGGTACCTAAGGTGGGCAAAGATGCATGCCCTCCTCCGTTGACTGGGCGTCGGAAGGTCCAGTGGTATCCCCAGAAACCCGATCCTTGTCGGTGAGCCCGACCAGTTCATGCCCCTTTACAGGGACAGTCACCGAAGCTATCGGTCTCCCAAGCTTGGAATTAGGATCCGAGAATACCTTAAAGGTCCCTTGATCGACCCCAGAAAAAGCCTTAAAATTGGCCACTTTGATGGCCTTTGCCGAAGCAAGATCAACCATCAGAATTAAACGCTGTCCTTTAGCGTCCCTACTACGATCCAAAACCCTCCAGTTTTCAATCTTGAACTCCGGATTGAATACTTGGAGTTGAGCCAAAAGTTGGTTCGCATCCTGCGTCCGCAGTGCGATAAGCCAACTTCACAGGCTTGGGTAGGTTCTTCGCAGGGATAACCCTTAAACGAATCCCCTGCCCAAGAGTACACCCATCCAAAAGCCGGGTGAGTCACTGACAGGTGAACTCATTCATACAAGTATAAATGAGTGCACCATTTTCCAAGGTAATAGCCCTTGAGCAGCGGCAAGGTTTCCTAGAAGGGATTCCATCCACACCGCTCAAGATCGTCCTCAAAATAAGATCAACCTCGTCGGCTATCTCTTGGAGTCCGGATAACCCTCCTTGATGATGGCCAACCGAAGAGAAGCCAAAGCTTCCGAATATGACCCAGGCTGAAAGCCCTGGGACCTCTTAGCAGGCCTCAACTCCTCAGAAGAGGGGGTAGATATTACAGATCTGGTCTCTTGCCAACACCAGGAGTATCAGCAGGAGAATCAGACAAGCTAGTTGGGAAGTGCTGCCCGGTAGCTGAGAACCACTGGTAACCAGCCACTTCCCTCCTAGCCCTCCTCCTCTTTCGTCTAGCCGCTCCAGACAAACGCGTCTTTCGCGGACTAGGTTTACGCCCGGAGGCAATAATAACTCCAGGGGACTGCTCCACCCTCCCACCGCCCTGGGGCACACCAGTGGCCCCGGCACTCTCAGATGAAGTACCAGGATCACTACCCCCGCAATGGAGCAGAGAAGCAGCCTCCCCAGAAAAAGTTTTTAAAGTTACAGAATTTTTATCATCCATGACAAAAAGACACTGGAGGAAACAAAAAATCGCTGCCCAGTTATCCTCCAATACAGGCAGAAGGCTAACTACGACAACGTTTCGCCAGGTGCCTTGAAGGGATCGTTAGTAAAAGACTGCATCTTTTATTACCCCAGTGCCACTCAACTCTCAGCACGATATCACACACCTTAGTTTGGGTAGGGCTCTCTCTTACTCTGGCCCCTTATCTTCATCCTGTCCGGCATGGGAGACCCTACCAGTAGCAAAGCTACGGTCGGCATAGCTATCAGGATCCTTGGAACGCGCAAGCTTCCTCACCACGACAAGGTGGAGACGCCAACGAGGGAGATAAAATAATCTTAGGTTAAGTCCTAATAATCAAGGAGCCAGGTGGAGCCAAAGTAATTTAGATTTACTGGAATGGATTTATGATCAAATTTGCCAATTATAAATTGTATCTTAAGTTGTCATCTCCACTACTTCTCTAAAATGTTCAATTGATTATATTTTTGTCATGTGCATTCTATAATATTATTCTACCCCATTTCAAATTTCTATACAAGAAATTCATGACAAGAGAAGCAGAAACATTTATTACCAATTAATAGCAACAATAGTGCCATCTAGTATGAAGAGGAAACAGCAACTTTATGCCACTGTGAAAAATGTTAAAAAGGGGTTACATGTCCGATCGGAGACAGTTTTCAATGCAGAACAAACAACTCAAATCCGGGATAGTCCCGCAGAATCCGGGTAGTTTGGTCACTTTAGCAGTACAGTAACTTATATGAAAACAACATAAGCTGCAAAAATTAATGTAGAAATGATGTCTTTATTCGATTTATTAATAGAATTTATATATTTGTTAGATAAATATATAAATTCTAGTAATAAAACTTTATAATAATTTAGAAGAAATTTATTCTCAAACAGAAATATCTATTATGAAGAAAATATCAAAATTAATTTGATTGTATTTGTTTAAATGCTTAACAGATAGATAATAATTGAAAATTACAGGAATAATTAAAAACCCAATTAAATATTATATAAATAAACTATGGCCAAGTATTTGTCATATTTTTTAAATATTAGATCAGCAAAACAAATTTTCCCGATAAGAGAATTTGGCACATCTCGCCATCTGTTGACAAATTATAAAAGTTATAAAACATTGCTGACAATTGAATTATTAAATACAGTACTGTATTTTTTAGAATGTGTTTTAAAATCATATTAAATAGTATACTTATTTAAGTAGACTATTTAGAATGAACTGTGTCAAGTTTAATGGTAATAACTTTCAGGAGTTCCTTGACATAATCAACAAATAAAAATACTGTATATTTTTAAATATTTATAAAATTGAATGTTCAGATATAATTTAAGAACAATCGAACGAATTTGAACAAATTGTTTCATTAGATTCCATAATTTTGTGATGATTCCAAAATTGGTTTCATCTTAATTAGGGATCTTAATTTGGGAAAAATAAATAATTTTTTTATTTTATTGTTCAAAGATGGCGCCAAGTGTTAAAATATAAAATTAATACAGTGGGTGATCGGTTAACGAACATAATCCGTTCCAAGAAAATGTTCGTTATTCTTCCCTGGTAATAGAAAGGTTATTCTCTTGCAACCATTCATAGGCTCTCTTAATTTGCCATTTCTCTCTATTAGCTTCCAGGATGGCAAATTAAGAGAGCCCATGAATGGTTGCAAGAAAATAACCTTTCTACTACCAGGGAAGATAAATCAAAGAAATTAGTACTGATACAAAAGAAAGATTATGATAGCTTTCTTAAAGAATACATCCATCAATCTCAAGCAGAATTACTTGAAGAAGATCCTGCAGCTGTGGGGGTCCGGGGGTCTTATAGACGAGATTTTGGCCGAAAAACTTGAGCGACGTGGGTAAGCGACGCGTCAGGGGTCCAGAAGTGAAGCGAGACATGCGGAAAACAATTGACAATTAAACTATATATAACTAAACTAATATATTTAATATAAAATAATAATAATACAAATAATTAGAAAACATATAACATGAATCAAAGAAAAATAGAATAGAATAAAACTAACGAAAGTATTGATGCAAAGTTAAAACCGAATCCTAACCTTAACTGGGGCGAGAGACAGACAGAACCCATAAACATACCATGAGAGAGAATCTTTTTTCCTCCTTTTTTCATAATTTCCTTAGTTTCTTGAAGTGAGAACAAAACATTGATGAACACAAAGACGATGACATCCACTCAGACATAGTTGAAGAGAAGAGAAGAAGGGATGAGCTGAGCCACAGCCAGCCAGCTGAAGCCAGAGCCGGAGTCAACTCAACTGATTCAAAACTCTATACAAACTGTTAAAAATCCCCTCTTTCCTTTTTCACTCCTCCTACTTTCTTTTAATTTTCCAATCATGTCAAATTGAAGAGAAGGTTCAAAACGAAACTAACTCTTCATTTGACAAGGGAAATTCTATTTCTTGCATCTTATTGGTGTAGAAAACTGTCAAAATAAAATTATCCTAGTTTACTTTAATCAGGACCCATGACCTCAGTCACTGGATCCCTTGGTTTGTTCTCTCTCTCAGGTATATTTTATGTGTTTATCTGACAAGTCTAACATTTCATTTTCCTCTCCCAATCAAAAAGTCATTCAAAAATAATAAAGTTTTCCCGGTTAATTTCGTTAGCTTTACAGTATAAAATGGAGTTATTACATTTAATCCGTACAATTAATTTAGTTAAAAAGTTTCTGACAAATGAACTAAAATTATGCTTTTCAAGTTTACAAATATTTGTTATAAGAGAACTTTCTGACAAAAATA
>AYEL01023451.1:0-12451 GCA_000484575.1 Olivierus martensii
TATATATATATATAAATAATTTAAACTTATTTATCTGAAAACAGTTTATTTAAGAATCATCTGTTTTAAAACTTTTAAGAATTTTTAAAAAAACTAAATGCATTCTAAACTTTTGAAAATACATGCATTCTAACATTTTTTTTGTTCTAAAGCAGTTCTAAAGTATTCGTTTAAAAAAAGTGTGCATACTGAAGCAGGTCTACTATTAAGAATTTTTAAAAAAACTTAAATGCATTCTAAACTTTTGAAAGTACATGCATTCTAACATTTTTTTATGTTCTAAAGCAGTTCTAAAGTATTCGTTTAAAAAAAGTGTGCATACTGAAGCAGGTCTGTTAGAAAGACCAAAAATATTTCCTATATAAGAACTGATGTATGTGTGAAATTTAAATATGCATATTTGCATTTTTAAAGAGCTGAATTGAATCATATCACATATGATATATATCATATTGCAGGGATAAAATTCCAGAATTTAAAATATTAGCCTACTTTGCTCTTCTTGCTTATGAATTTATTCTAATCATCTTGTAACTATTGACAATACATTTCTGTTATCGTGGACAACTGTTCTCTTCTTTGCTATTAAATTTTCAGTTTTTCAATTAGACTGTATGAACCGAAATCATTTTACAATTGTCAATTTTATATTTCTAGAATTTTATTATTTTAAATGTCATTAATGTAAATGTTAAGATCGTTGTCAAGAAAATTTTTTCCTTACAAGAATTTTTTTGAACATGTTTTTTAATAGTTAGAGAGATATAAGTTATCTTTGCATCGAGTTTTGTAAGATTGTAATAATTTTATGATAGAATATAAGTTCATTTTTGACACTTCTAGAACGGGAATAAGATTATATACAATTATCAGTCATTCATAATGTAATATTTTGAATGAAATTCAAATATATTATTAGAATTTCCTAACATACTGAGTCTATTAATGATAATCATATTGGTTTAATATTCCAAAATAAAAAAAAAATGTAAAGGTATTTACAAAGATAATTTCAGTGAAAATTGTTTTATGAAGCAAATAAATAAATATAATTTACCAGAAAACCAAATCTGTTTGAAAAAATGATCAAAATTAGAACTATAACAGTCATATGATTAATTACCCAGAGAGTATTCTTAATATATTCAATTAAAAAATATTTTACCATAATGAAATGCTTATAATAATATGCTTAAAATTCTTATCTGGTCCAATTTGTTCAAAATAAACAATTTACTTTTATTTCCAATTCAGTTTTATTTAGTAATCATCACAATTAACAAAAGCATTTTTAGGCTGTAGATCATTGACAAAGGACTAAACCCTGAAAGTACTTTGTTATCTGTAGGAATGCTAAATAAAGTTGTTTCAAAAAAATAAGCAAACTGTTTCTTCTTTATTATAAAGTTTCACTAACAATATCAAAGAATAATATTTCAGAAATCTATTAAAACAAGCACTTAGTAAGCAGGCCAAAGTCAAACACAACATAAGCAAACTGTTTCTTCTTTATAATAAAGTTTCACTAAGAATATCAAAGATTAATATTTCAGAATTCTATTAAAACAAGCACTTAGTAAGCAGGCCAAAGTCAAACTTTGGCCTGCTTACTAAGTGCTTGTTTTAATAGACTTCTGAAATATTTGCCTTTAAGAGCAGTTTCTTTAAAGTTATATTTCAAAGAATAATACTCATCCAAATCAAATAGAGATTTAATTTAATTCAATTAGATATTTTGTAAATATTGGTCATAGATATTATGGCAGAAAAATGAATCTAAGTTTCAAAGAATAATACTCATCCAAATCAAAATAGAGATCTAAAGTAATTTCAATTAGATATTTTGTAAATATTGGTCATAGATATTATGGCAGAAAAATGAATCTAAGTCTTAAATTTGTTCATTGTTCATTATAAGTGAATATCTCATGTTAAAATCATACAAGGATGCTATGATGGAAAGTGATCATTAAAGATCATATAATTAAAATAATTTTCAAATTTTTATAATTAAATAATATAACATACTATTTTTAGCATCAAAGCATCAGAAATAAAAATCATATAATCAGTATAAAGTATCACTTTGTAGGTTAAAATATAATTGCATATTATCATATCTGTGCCTCAAAAGAAACATTAGTGATCACAACATTAATAACTATACTGCATTCAACTAAAGAATGCTTGTCTTATTAAATCTGTATAGATGATGATGATGATTTTCATATGTTCGATTATAGAAAATATTAATGACCATAAGACAGAATTTTTAATATTTGTTGATTCATTTTTTTGATAGAATGCAATTTGACAATTATTCTAATGGGACTGTATTTATTTTATTATCTGAAATGACTGTCAAGACTTAATGCTACATAAATGGTGATTCATTCCCTCATTAATGTCTGTAATATAGTATAGTTGTTTTTCTCTTTGATCTTTGCAATCATACATTCTTGTGCTTGCAAGTTAAATTACAGTTAAAATTGTAATCCAGTATTTGAATTTGAATAAAAACAAACAAACAACAATTACTTAAACAGGAGTTCTGAGAAAGCTTTAATAACAAATATTTCAACTCATTAACCAAGGATTAACTTCAATTACATATAAAGAACTCTGATTTATTAAAAGTTTTTGCAATATTCTTATGTAAGTGCTTGTTTTTTGTAAATTGCTATTATAATTTTTGGTTTATAAGATACTTTGACATAGAAGATGCATTCTAATTTTGGAAATTTAAAATAAAAAACAATATATTTTTTAAAATACAAATGGAAATTTAAAATTCAATAAAAATAAAACCCAAAAACAATAAAGAAAGGTATAGGATTAATAATCATTATTCTAGTATTATTCATTTTCAGATTCATTATTGATATGATCATCATTATCTTTAATAATATGATCTTAATCATCGATTAGGGTTTAAATGTATAACTAAAATTGGCTTCTTAACCAATAATAGCTTGGTAATTACCGATAAGTTTCCTGACTAACCATTATATTATCCATTTTAATTAAATGATATTAAGTATCCATTAACTAAATTTTGTCATTTGCCAATTTCTTGGTTTTCATGTGTTGTATTAACACTTTCAGCTTATAAGACAGAGTGATTTTTAAAGGTGTGTATGTATTCTTTATATGAATCATATATTGATATGATTACATTTTTAATCATATCAATATATGTATGATTCATATAAAGAATATATATGAATATATATATATAAAGGAAATAAAATATTATAAGTTTATAAATATGTATTTGTTTATATACTATAGTTAGCCAGGCAATTTGCATATTTTTGTAATAATTTTCATCTTTTTTGCACAGATAAATAAAAAGTAAAATTCTGCTGATTTAGCCAATTAATATAATTTATTTTTCTAAATTTACAGTTATAATGAATAAAATTACTTATATAATTTAAAATAATTTTTTTTTTTCTTTCAGTCTGAAATGATTCGTGCCTATGATACAACTAAGAGCAAACCACAAGGAGTGTGAACAGTCTGGCAACAAGTATATAGGAATAAATTGTCCCTTTCTGATCATAGGGAATCTTTTTATGCATTCCATTTTGCAATCTTATGATCTGATTGTTATGAGTGTACGAGGGTTTCAGATATAGGGTACAAAGTGTTGTTGTTATGTGGCAACTTAATGGTGCCATTGCCATATGTCAATGTACCTGTACCTCTGTGATACTGTACCTCCATTATTTTGGTGTGATGAGACGATACAGTAACTGCCCTCAGACAACCTTGAAGCTGTCTTCTGGAAGTATCGTAATCTTGTGTTTAAGCAAAAAAAAAAGCATTTTTGATATCACAAAATTGTTATGTTAGCAGAGAAGATTTTAAGTAATTTTCATCAGACTATGTTTGGTTAAAAAAGAAAAATAATATAAAAAAAAGGAAAATATTTCTTATGTATCGAAATTTTCACGTGCTTGTCAAGTCCGCGGTCTGGTGTGATTAAAATTTTAAAAACTGCCGATTAGTTCTTTGATATATCATTGAAGTTTTTGTAATTTATTTAAATAGAATTGCAACTAAACATTAATTTTTTCATTTTCTAGTCAAACACACTTTACTGTTTAATGCTGGTGATATCTGTTATGCGTTGTGTGTTTTGTTGTTATCTGTTGTAATTTTTCACTTCATTGTATTCGAATGGAGGAAGCTTTTACTCTTTAAGAATTTAGAACACGATAGAAAGTGAATAAATGTTGGTTGACTTGTTATATTTATAACTTCTTTGATATCTAAGTACAGTAGTTGTATTTTTATATTTATCTTTCTGTAAATGGAAAAAACATTCCTTCGAGCACAATGTGTTCGAATTTCTTCTTGTTAGGAAAAACCAGAAGACTAAAATTGGAAAAAATAACGATACTTTAGGTATAGTTATCTGTTACATTTGAATTTTAAAACTGTTGTTATGGAATTATCAGTTTTGACAAAATTATTGTTAAGATTTATTTTTTTAGTTTCAAACAATGCATTATATTCATTTAAAAATTAAAATGTCATGAAAAATTTTATAGATAAATATTTTTCTTTATGATTTTAACAATTTAAATCTTATAATGATTGCCAAAACTTATAGGAAAAAATAGATTTCAGTCTTTTATGTTTCAGAATACAAACTATCTAAACATTATTTCATATAAATATAGCATATGCAGCAAACACCTGCAAGTGTTATACGGGTATCTACTGTTCAGCCAACTAGGCCAAGCACCAAATCGCACTGGTAAATTTAGCAATTTTGAAGAAGTTTGAAATTTGTTCTATCGTTATATTTCTATTATAACATTACAACCATTAAAGTAACTATCTTTTACTTTAATATAATTATTAATTGTTAAAAGCAAACAAAGATATAAAATATACAAAAAGACAGTTTGATTGTAAACTTGAAAGTTTTGCTTGGAGAATTATCTAAAGTATTTCTGTTCCAGAAAACTGCCACAATAAAATATTTACCAAACTGGTTTAAATGCTACAAGCCACATTTGATATGATTCAATAATAAAAATTAGAGGAGGAAAAATAACACATGGCACAATAAATATCTGTAAATAAAACAAATTTGATGCAGTTTATTTTCTTTTGTGTATTTTAAAAATATGCAATTGGATTAACAGGAGACTATTCAGCTGCTATTACTACTAACTTTGTGAATTAATTTGTGATCAAAACACACTGTATAGAAGACATTGTTGAAAGACACATTGTAACAGCTCATCACTGGAATTATTTAAGAAATATACAATTATAGATGGTATTTTGTACAATAAATAGATGTATCATTTCATAGTCAGTTTTTTAATGTAATGAATTTATTTGAATGTAAAAAAAAAAAAAAATACGTCAGGTAGTTTTGTGTAGTGGAAAAAATTTTTTTTGTGGTAACTTGAAGTATAAATGTAATATTGTTTGACCAAAGGTATCATTTGCTGTAATTATATTTTTCTTTACAATGTAAATAGTAAAATAACCGTACTTACGTTTAAATATTGTCGGGTATTTTAAGATTAACCTCCAAACCATGGTTATTGCCACCAATTATCTGTTCCCAGTTCTATATAAATTTTTACTAATTTCCTTAGATGAGATTTTAGTTATCATACAAAACAATTATTTGTTCATAGTTTATTGAGAAAGGTGCTTTAAGGTTTCTGAGGACAAATTTGTTCATCCACGAAATATTTTTTCCTTCAACACTATTTGCTGTCGTATACTTTTCATGTGTGTAATAAAATGTTCATATCTCCATATATTGAAAATGTTTTCAGTGGGAAAAAGCTTCCTCTTATTTCAGAAATAAATTATTCAGACAAATATTTGCCTCCTGTTGTTATTTTTTATATAAAAATGATTTCATAAGATCCTTACTTATAACAAGCATTCTGATGATGATAAAATTTTATAATATCGTGTCAAATCAAAAGTAAGTGATAAAAATGAGTTGTTATTCAGTTTTTTCCCAAAATTGTTTTTTATAATATGGAAATTGGCAGTTAAATGCTTGGAATGAATTAAACAGTTAAATTATAATTTTTCATAAGTTGCTAGAAACAATTTTAGTATAAGAGGATGCCAAAAAGTTCTTACTCTCATCACCTGGATATGCTAGGATCTGAAATTTGGTCCCCCAATTCTTCTCTCTCTCCATTTCCTAGGGCCACACATTTCTCATATCTGTGGAATAGTTGTTTAGTCACATCTTTGTAGAAGTTCACAGATGTGGAGGTAAATTGGCTCTCTACAACAGTAATAATCATCTCATCATCAAAGAAGTTACTTCTGTATGAATGTTTTTTCAAATTCTGAAACAAAATCCGAAGGTGCTAGATTAGGAGAATATAGAGAATGGAGCAAGATTTCACAGCTGTATATGTGTAGGAAAGTGACTGTTTTTGCAGTTCTCTATGCATGTGCATTGTTAGCTAGCAGCACCACATCTTTGATATTGCTTCATAACTTTTGTAGCAAGTTCCTACAGTATGTCTCTCTCATTTTTGACTCTCTTAGTAAGGAATCTGTTAATACAACATCTTTGCTGTCCCAAAATACAGACAACATGACTGCTGGATGGCCTTCTCTTGGGTCATCTGTAGGTTGATGTGTGACCATATTTGAATTCTATTTCTATTATTTCGCAGTTCTCATATGATGGACATTCTCTGACATCTTTGTGGATTGTTTATACAGTTTTGCTTGAAGATGAAAAGACCTTATCACAGCTGGATATTCACTTTTGTCCAGCATGACACCTTTTTCTACTGTCATGCTTCTGATTCCAGCTAAACAGGACCTGTCAAAACAAAAATGATTTGTGGATTGTTTATACAGTTTTGCTTGAAGAAGAAAAGACCTTATCACAGCTGGATATTCACTTTTGTCCAGCATGATACCTTTTTCTACTGTCATGCTTCTGATTCCAGCTAAACAGGACCTGTCAAAACAAAAAAGGCATGCTTATTAATAAATAAGCTATCATTGTTAACAATTATAGATCTATAGAGCGCACAACATGATGAGAGTAAGAATTTTTATGTTCTGCACTTATATATTTAATAGTTTTCATTAAGCTAATTACAAATATTTAATTAAAAAATATTAGATGTTTTAGGTTTCATTTATTTTTTTTAGATATCGTTTTTCTGAGCGAGACTTTTTTAACAACAATATATCATTAAATATACTTGTTTCTTTTTAATCCGATTGAATCGAAATTTTTAAGAAACATATAATAAGATAAGTATACAAATATCAAATTTGATCGAAATCGGTTGAACGATGCGTTTTGTGAGAGTTCATGATGAAAAAAATTCCTACTTTTATAATTTTAGCTCTATTGAACTACATCTTTTTTAGAAAGCTTTAAATAACATTTACATTCCGGATTTAACATTTTCATTTCGAAATCATTGAATCAGCGGTTCTCAACCTTTTTTTTTCCCCCGGGCCATATTTGTTTGCGACATTAAGCGGGCCGCAACATGCTATATCAGCATTCGGCAACCGGTTAGTATCACGTGGAAAAATATTTTGAGTGCATCAGGAAGGATCTAGCAAATTATGAAAATTCTAATTTAAAAATTTAATATCAATTTTTTTTTTTGCATGGGGGGAACCTATAATAAGATGATAAGTATACAAATATCAAATTTGATCGAAATCGGTTGAACGATGCGTTTTGTGAGAGTTCATGATGAAAAAAATTCCTACTTTTATAATTTTAGCTCTATTGAACTACATCTTTTTTAGAAAGCTTTAAATAACATTTACATTCCGGATTTAACATTTTCATTTCGAAATCATTGAATCAGCGGTTCTCAACCTTTTTTTTTCCCCCGGGCCATATTTGTTTGCGACATTAAGCGGGCCGCAACATGCTATATCAGCATTCGGCAACCGGTTAGTATCACGTGGAAAAATATTTTGAGTGCATCAGGAAGGATCTAGCAAATTATGAAAATTCTAATTTAAAAATTTAATATCAATTTTTTTTTTTGCATGGGGGGAGAATTCCGCGCTTTCATTAAATTCGTGATTGTGCGTTCCGGGCCGCACGTAAAAGTTTGGCAGGCCACAGGTTGAGAATGGCTGCATTGAACGATGTGACTTAGAGGGCTTTTCTGTAAAAGAAAATCATTCTCTTTTACATCTTTTAATTGAGCCAATATTTTCAGATTTTAATTGAGCAAGGGTATAACTGGTCAAAATCGGTTAAACAATGCGATATGCAGTAGAGGTGTTTTTGATCCAGTTGAAGTGCTGTACTTAACGTTCCGGGCCCCGTGGGCATTTGAAACAGGATTATTCTACATTTATCAAGAGAGAACTGATGCCAAAAGAATCGAAATATATTTCTTACTGATGTAACCTATAATTTAAGTTAAATATTTATTTTAATTAAAATATTGCAAGAACAGAACAAAAAAAAAATTATGAAATTAAATTTTCAGAGAATATTGATATTCGATAACAATAAAAAATTTTTTATAAACCACTTTCTAATAATGGTATTTAATGTAAAAAAAAAAACATTGTTTCAATATTAATAATCGCTTCCATCAGGTTTTATGTTCAAATTCGAAAAGATAAATGCTTTATCGAGGAATATTTACAATTAATTCTGAAGTTAACATTCCAAATAGTGATGTTTTATAACAGCATATGTTATTTTCGCCTAACGATAAAGACTTAGAATCAAACTATTAACTAAATAAGACTTTTATAAAAATTCCAAATAAGGCTATTTTGTCTAGTAAATTTATTTATTTATTTATTTTTCAAATCACCGTAGATGAGTATGTTTCGTTCCTTTTATGACAAATATTTTTCCGTTTTTTTTCCGCATTCGACCATGATGATATTCAATATTTATTGCATAAAACTTTTAAATATATAACTCAATATAAGATATTTGTAATTTTTAAAATTTAAATTGAAATCAATTTGAAGTGTTTCTGCTCTATTTGTTGAGTAGTTTGTTTTACATTTAAGTACTCATTGTTTTGCATTATAGTTGCTCATAGTATTGTATAAAAACATATTTTAATAATAATTCAATTTCATAACGGAATACAAATAATGATTTTATTTTAAACTTTATGCTAATAAAATAACAATATTTTGCGGGGGCCAAAAATTTTTTTGGCCTCCCACAAAATATTATTTGGGCCCCTATCACAAAAAAACGCACAAATTTTTATCTAGATATTTTTATTAGAAAATAACAAACAAAAAAAAATTACATCATTTAAAATACAATTGAAAATTATCAAAAGAAAATACAGTGGATTCCGCTTAATTGGGACACCGATTATTCGGACAAATCTCAAAGAATGAAAACCAAACTAAAAACTAATACAAAATTTAAACGCTTAATTGGGACAGCAGCAGAAAAGGAATTTTCAATTTTTGATATATTTTAGGGATTTTTTGATAGAAAAGGAATTTTCAATTTTTGATATATTTTAGGGATTTTTCAAAAGCGATAGCAGAAAAAGAATTTTCAATTTTTGATATATTTTAGGGATTTTTCAAAAGTATAACAACACTACATACACTAACACTTGTGTGCTTTCTTAAAAAATTTCTTTTATAAAAATTATAACATTTGAAACACTACGTACACTAATACTTATTATGTGCTTTCTTAAAAAAATCCTTATATAAATAATACATACATATACTAATTTTTGCCAAGATGTCAAGAAAGGATTTTACACCTACATACATACACTAATCTTTGTCAAGATCTCAAGAAAGGATTTTACACTCAAGTAAAATTGCTTGGCTGAATAAAATTAAAAGCCAGCCATTTAATACAAACTATCGTAGACTCCCTGAAATAAACCAAAACCTACCATAGATGCGTCTCCTACAAAAAGAAAATCAACTGCGTAAGGAGTGGGCATTACAGAAAGAAATTCCAGGAACATCGAAAAGAAAGCGTGATGGAAAGGATTCAGAAGTCGAAGAAGCATTAGATCAATGGATTTCTATATTTAGTGGGCAAGGCGTGAATATCAGCGGCCCAGTATTGAAGACGGAGATCAGTAAAACAACTAATAATTAGATACTGTACCTATTTTAATAAATCATTAAAATAGATACCTAATTATTATTTATTTACCTACGAATTCTAGCATTTCTGGGTTTGGGATTAAAATTTCTCCTACTGTAAATGCTAGGATTTTTTTATTGTTCTTTATGAATAGAAGTTTCTCTTAGGAATATTAAATATTTTCTAATAAAATTACTATAAAATAAATTTATTATATTGCATATATGAATAAAAATAAATATACAAATGCAATATTTTTGTATATATTGTATTTGTAATTTATAGAAAGATAATGTATGTATTTATAGAACTATTATATAATTTATAAAGGAATTATACATAGTAGGTCCCTAACTTGTGTATTCTAATTTGTCTCAAAAATTTCCACAAAAATCTAATATGCTTAAATTTGATGTACATGATCAAGTGTATTAATAAACAGAATGGCCAAATGAGATTTATGAGCACACTAAAAACAGATAAGAAAATTTAAGGCAATAAGTGATATTTTTGCAAAAATTGTTTAATTAATTTTTCATTTGCATTTTATGGAAATTCAACAAATAAGACTTATGCATCCATGTATCTCTGAAAATGTATAAGTTGGTGACCTACTGTATATAATTAAATTCTATTTAATTTTAATTTCAAAGATATTTTACCTTGTCTATTTGAATGAAAAGATTTAGATCTTGAGAAGCGTCCCCTACCTCGTCCACGAGGAGGAAAATGGTTTCCTAAAATTTAAATATAAATGAATAAAACTGAATTTAATAAAAATAAAAAAATTCAATACATCTTAATATTTGTTCTAAAATATGATACGTCATAATGATGTTTAGGTTAACAGAAAATTGTAATTCAGATTTGGTAAGAATGTGATTATCTAGTGAGAATGAATATATTATAAAGTCACACCAATGTCAAAATTTATAATAATTTTCATTATGTTTAAAATTACTGTTTTTATTTTATTGCACTTTCCTTAAATTCTTTTAAATACTACTAAATTATAAAATTTTATCAGATTCATTTACAATTATTTTAGATATCATATTATACACTACAAAAAAACTCAAACTATAAATAAGATATTATTAACACTAATGTTACTAAGCATGGACTAGAATTTCCTGAATTTCTCTGTAAGCACAATTACAATATAGATAAACAATAGAAAACAGTTAATCCAAAATGATTGGAACCAAAAAATTTTTTCATGTTAACTGAAATTTTGTATTAAGAATAAAAAAAAATTGTTTTTTCTCAAAATTTATTTTATAAAACTAATGATATTCAACATAAAAAAAATCCATATTTTTTAAATTTTCATCTTCTAAAACAGGGGTGTCCAACATTTTCGCTTCCTCGGGCCATATTTGAAGATAAAAATTGTCTCGGACCGCACATAAAATATACTAATTCTAACGATACTTATTAAGCAAAAAGTTAGTAAATAATATACAACATATGATATTCATTATGACAAATAAACAAAAATGTCATAGTATTAACTTTGACTTCTTTTCATTCAGAAAATTTTTAAAAATCTTTTGAGTAGGTCAAGAAGTTTTAACCCTTTGCACTCCGGTGTCAATAACGTACTTGACAGGCCGAAGACCTGCTACAAAAGTTTAAGAGTTAAGAAAACAAAAAAAATCATCATAAAATATAATTATGTAAAATAAAACAATGAATAAAACACATGAAAATTCTAAATAAACTAACGACTTCAGTTTAAACTTGGCACAGCATTTAAAATCATATGAGGCTTATATAAATTTTCATAATTTTGTACAGAACATTTATTGGCATTCTGCAGAACACTGGTGTTCCACAGAATATAGTTTGGGAAACGCTGCTCTAGAAAATATTTATAGTTGAAAATAGTTTTTGCATTACAATTGCTTTATCAATTTTAAAATACTGGAACATTAAAAAAAATCAACAATATAATACAATAATATACTAGAGAAATAGGGTAAATGTACTACAGTGAAACCTCTCTATGTTGGACATGTTTGGTTCCTTCAAAATGTGTTCAACTTAGAGAGGTGTCCAACATAGAGAGATTTATAAAATCAAATTTTTTCTAAACATACTAAACACTAAATTTTCATGTCAATGCAAACCTTTATTCAATTCAAATTGGAAACCTTTATTATTTTAAATAAAACTCAAAAATGTCAAATATATATAATGTAATAATAATGTCAATATATATAATGTCTACAGTCTGTCAGTGCTTTCAACGTAAGAACTATTTATTTGAAAATAAGTCTGTATGTAGAGTTTGCCTTTTTTATATTTAATTTACACTTTATCCAATTTTCAATTTTATTTTTTCTTATA
>AYEL01023452.1:0-25109 GCA_000484575.1 Olivierus martensii
TTTTTTTTCTCTTATTC
This sequence comes from Olivierus martensii, assembly GCA_000484575.1. Classification (NCBI taxonomy): domain Eukaryota; kingdom Metazoa; phylum Arthropoda; class Arachnida; order Scorpiones; family Buthidae; genus Olivierus; species Olivierus martensii. The sequence continues at coordinate 18 of AYEL01023452.1, forward strand.
TTTTGATTCTTCATCCAAAACTAAAAAAGGGTATCAGAGAACAGTATATTGCCGACAAAATCCAATTTTTTCGTGGCAAAATATTAAAACGCAAAAAAATTATGGCAAAAAAACAAAAAATCATAATTTTTTTAAATGGACGCGCTAGAGCGGTAAACCGTTAAAAAAATTTTTTTTAGGATCGCAAAGGGTTAATCAGTGAAATAAGAAATATTTTAGAAAATGGAAATAGGAACTTGTAGATAGATATTTAAATAACAAAAATTTCATTAACTTCATTTTTTTTGTTATATATTTTTAGTACAAAAATGAAACACATTTCTTTTTCTTTATTAGTGGGATATCTGATTGTTATGGCGAATTTCAAAAAATAAAAAAGAATACGTACATAAAAATCTCAATGTTTTAAGGAACTTTACGATTTTATGTTAGGTCGTATTCATTACAGCAGGGGCCACATGCAGCCTGCAGGTTGGACAGCCCTGTTCTAAAACTACACTATGTTAATGTGTGTTATGTCTAGGTTATGTTTAACTCTAATGTTTAATATATAAATATACATTTATACAGTTTTTGCATACATTTCTCTTTTAAACTATACCAATTTGAAAATAAATAAAATTTGTTTAAAGTTTATAACTTATTTATCTACATTAGTTATTTCAGAATATAAAGACATGTCAAATAAAAAATAAAGGATTATTGGTTAATAAATCTGCAGATGTTGCAATTCAGTAAATAAAAAAATTAGTATCAATGAAAATGAATATATTTTCTTTAAAATAATTACACTCTTCAGTATCAATGATTTTATAAAAGGGTAATGAAGAAAAGAGAATTAAATTCTTTCGTCCTGAAAATTTCAACTACACATTTTAAAAAATAAAGAAAATATCATGTTTTATATAAATATGCAAATTTTCAAAAAATTTATGGCTATCTAAAAGTATTAGATATTTCACCTTATGTCCTGAAAATTTCAACTACACACTTTAAAAAATAAAGAAAATATCATGTTTTACATAAATATGCAAATTTTCAAAAAATTTATGGCTATCTAAAAGTATTAGATATTTCACCTTAGATAGTTAAGATTTCATATAAAGAACAAAAAGTTAAGATTTTTTTACTTCCCAAAATGAGGGAATCCTTCTGAGCTATTATAAATCTAATATTTCTCTATATCATTTTCTATTTAAAAATTTTAGAGTAAATATTATACAATATTATATACTATAAATTCTGAATTGTATTATTTTCGAAACAATGAAATCTGTTCAAAATTACTTGAAAAATAGAGGCAGAAGTAATGAATTAGTTTGAAATCTAAGTATATGTAGATCAATATATTCATATGTTAATTATATTTCAAAGAACTTAATGGAAATTGACAGTGAATATATCAAGATCTGAAATTATATAGAAATTGGTTCAGATTTGGTCTAATGTTCTGATGTTTTTATCATTTTCATCTTTACATTAGCAATTATTTTTTAATATGTTACATATATTCTGAAATTATAATGACTAGAAATTACCCGCTCATATAAATGAGCGGAAATATACTGTTGTGATCTAATCTAACAATTATTTTTTAATATGTTACATATATTCTGAAATTATAATGATATAAATTTCTTTATTTTAGTTATTTGGCAGCTGGATGAAAGGCACACTACTATATTTACAATTTATCAGGTACAGTATTTCATTAATAATTAGAATAAATATTTGAATTACTACTTATCAGAAGAAAAAATATTTGTATTTTAGTCAAGCATAGATGGCTATTGTCTGTCCATGAAAGCTGCACTTAGCTAAGGTGGATGAGTCCAAATGCAAAAGGGAGAGTCACAGTCGGTATAATGACGGGTGGAAAAAGTTTTGATTTACTTTTCTTTGCATATTTCTGTTATTTGTCATTTTAATGTTTTCGCTCATCAAGTCACAGTCGGTATAATGACGGGTGGAAAAGGTTTTGATTTACTTTTCTTTGCATATTTCTGTTATTTGTCATTTTAATGTTTTCGCTCATTTAGCATTCGACATTACAATAAAATTCAATTCAACTTCAGTTATTTTGCATTAGAAAACATCCATGTGAGAAGCTGTCATCTCTATTTGCCACTGGACTCATTCAGTTAGTGCACACGTACTTGCGTCGATGGTCTTGGCTAAGCTGGACGGACAATAGTTGTCTTTCTTTAACTATTTATTCATCTTTTGAAAACTGAAGAGTTTAAAATTGGCATTTAGCTTATTCATGCAAATAAATGAAGTTTATTGAATTAATGAAGTTTTATTTTTTAAATCTTATTTACTACTGCTATTTGTTAATTATTAAATTATATTTAAGTTTTATTTATTGAAAACTAGTACCTCTTCTAGAATGAAAAGGACCACCACCTGGTCTGGATGGCATATGAAAAGCATCACCTAATTAAAAATAAAAAAATAAATTTAAATTTTTTTCATAGTTACAAATACACTTAATTTTAATAATCTAAATTTCAACAACAGGAGTTTCCAGATTTACACAAAACTTAAATCTTTGGTAATATTAAATAAACTGACTTTATTTAAACAGTATGGAGCATTTATCTCTAGAAAGAAACTGTGCATGATATAAGATTTAAATCAATCATACCAAGACAAAAATATAACTTAGTCCTTTCTATTATGTAGATAAATTTTGTGTGTATGGAGCATTTATCTCTAGAAAGAAATTGTGCATGATATAAGATTTAAATCAATCATACCAAGACAAAAATATAACTTAGTCCTTTCTATTAAATGAGATATTTAATAGCAGTAAACAGAAGGACATCAGTTTTTTAACATTTGTTATTTATATAATAAAAACAGAGTGCTAAAAATATTTAATATTTATTTTTTAAGGCTTTTGTTTTTACTTTAATTATTATGTTCTCTGTGTGTTTTTTTTAAACTAAAATAACAAAATATTTCAATTTTATTCTTATTCTATATATTGTAAATGTAAATATAGATAGTTCCTGACTTTATGAGTTAATTTATTACTGGGGTTCGTAAAGTAACAACTCATAAACCAATAATAAATTTCCATAGACATAATGTTAAATATAGGGATTCTTTTCTCAGCAATGCAATTTGAACACAATAAAATTAAATAACAGCCATAAAATCAATAGATTATGATCAAATAATGATTTTATTTATTTAACTTGTATACTGCCACTTCAAATTATGGTTCTTTCAAGTTAGAACATTTTTCTTTTTGCAAAATTTTAAAATTTTTTAATCTAATTACTGCTTCTTGTTCTTAAAACTATTTATTTTCTAATTTTAATAAAAATATTTTTCCTGATGTTTATTTTTTCATATTTATTATTTAATTAATACAGTCTATGAAAATGAATTTTTTAATATATTCATAAAAAAATTAATTTTCATTATATATAAATATTCAATATAAAACATGAAACTATTAAATTATTTATTAACTATAAAATTAAAATTTCTTTGATAAACGAAGTTTTTTTTTACAGAGAATTTATTTCTATCATCTTTGGTGTAAATAAATAAAATAAGAAAAATTAATTTATATCAGATAAAAATAATTATATTGAATATTATTATTAATAAAAATCATTATATTACATAAAAACTGAAATAAATATAAGCATTTAAATTTATTCAAATGTCCATTAGTCTTTGAAAACTTGAAATGAAGGAAAAGAAAAGAATTATAGGATGATGTAAGATGAATATGAAATGGATGACAGATCAGCAAGAGTATTTATATGACTTTTCAAATCTATTATACCATTTCCATTCAGTCTATCAAAGAATAAACAACAGTTTTTGAAAAAACAATATAAAAATTAAATGATGAAATTTTTTAAGCACTATCTATAAATATATTTCATAATGCAGAAATATGCATGTTTTACAAGAAAATAATAATAATTTAATATATTACATACATATATTTCTTATAATATAGTGAAATATACAATTTTCTTACTGAAATTATTAAATCCATAATCAGCACTAAAGTTATAATCTTGTGTCATATCATATCCATCAGAATATCTATTGGGATATTCAAAACTTGTAGCATTCATTCCTCTAAAACCTCCATAGTCATTGGATGGATTATTATAGGGGCCAAAATAAGAATAATCTGTATTTTCTGGTCGATATCCCATAAATCTGAAAGATACAGAAAAATATTTATGTTGAGAAATGATCACATAAGCTTCAGTTAAAAATTTATATTAATAGAATAACAAAGATTTTATTTTATAAATTTATAAGGCAGGCTTTCATTATTTAAGAAATCAATGTTCCCATGATTTGCTGTGAAAAGCAAATAAATGATTTATTGAAAATTATTATTTTTTCATTCTATAGAAATAACAATCTTTGATTGGCACAATGGTTTTCACAAAACATCATTAGTGGCATGATTTTGTAACAGAAATCCTTGAAAGAAAAAAAATTTCAAATTTTATTTTAAGACTGCAATAATCTATTTGTAGTGAAATTTTTCTTTAATTTTTATATATGTTTCATTATTTTCTTTATATATATAGAAAAGTCTAAATCATCTGGCATTGGATAACTTCAAAACCTCTATTAATTAGAAAATGAAAGCCCAGTCTTTTAAGCTGGATATCACATTATACAATCATCCCCAGTTATGTTGTTTTTGTGTTATATTCTGCATTTACATTATATGTTCCACAGGATTTAATTAAATACTATTGTTGAATTTTTGCATTATATTCTGCATTTACATTATATGTTCCACAGGATTTAATTAAATACTATTGTTGAATATTTGATATGAAAATAGATCAAAAGTATTCAAAGAGAGGTGAGTTTCATCCTCAATTTCCAGTTGATTACAGCTGAATAATGTTTCTGCTCAACACAAAATAGAGGAATATCAGATGAAAAATATAGATTTTTAATTAAGGAAATAGCCAATGCCATAATTAAAATAATATTTTTATGAAAGGAAAAATATAGACTTAATTTTTTTTTATTGGATAAAATTGGCAAAAAAAAAAAACCGAAATCTGTTTAAAGGATTGAATAAAGCATAATATAAGAAGAATATCCAGAAAATTCAAATAGCTAACTTAAAAAAAAAACAACAAAAATATTTTGTTTTACCTATATAATAAACTTTTTAATAAAATAATGATTATTATTTAGGACTAAATAAATGACAAAAGAATCATGCATTGCAAATGTATGAATACTTTAATTTATACCATAAATGTTATTATTTTTAACAACAAAAATATTTTGTTTTACCTATATAATGAACTTTTTAATAAAATAATGATTATTATTTAGGATTAAATAAATGACAAAAGGAATCATGCATTGCAAATGTATGAATACTTTAATTTATACCATAAATGTTATTATTTTTATCAATTTCTTATTTATTTTTCTTTGTAATATGTATTGACAATATAGCAAATACCACATGAATAATAAATTGAATAATTTAAAGCCTTTAATATAATTTTAGAATATGAGTAAATTTCTATGTAAAATCCATTTCTATACTAAAGATGAAGAAATATATATTGACTAAATATTATTGACATTAAAAAGCTAATGCTGGGCTATCAAAATATTTCAGAATTAAACTGACTAAATTTGTTAATATCTCACATTATTTATATTCAAAAATATTTTCCTTTTAGCAGTATTTGGAATAAAATTTTACATTTCAAAAGTACACTCATTTTGAATGGATTCATTTCTGCTATTTTTTCTTATTTTCCTTAATTTATGTATTTATTAAATTTATTATTTGTAGTTTTTTATGCTTTTTGTTTTTATCTATAATATTTACCTTTTAATCACTGGATAGTGATTAAAAGATAAATATATCTATATTATTTCTAGAACATATATTTGATCTCTGACCTTCAAGTACACCAATCCTTTTTCTTAATGACAAAGTATTTTATATTTCCAGTTTATTATAAAATGTCAGAATTTTCCTTATGAGCAGAAAGTTAATATTTTCTAATTTTTAGAATTCATAGTTTCTAAATTTTTTAATACTAAATAAACTAAAGCTTTATTTTAAAATTGTTACTTATATTATAGAAGTTTTAGTTCATTTTAAATTATATCAAATTCATTTATGAAAGTGAAAATTTCTAAAAACACAAGATATTAATTTTTACAGTATAAAAAATTTTAAAACATTCTCACCTAGTATTTATAGGATATGAAACTTCCCACTGATTTCTTGGCATCTGATTCATATTTCCTTGATACATCATTTCTCCAAACTGAGATTGATCATAATATCCTTCAAATAAATGAAATTTTAAATGAAGTATTTTTACTTTTAAATAAAATCATATAAATTACATATAAATTTTGGATTTTGCACTTTCAGAAATTTTGTTATATAGAATTTTATGAATACAAAATTATTCTATACCAATAATTCTCAATATTTTATATCTTGCATTCCAGCAATCATTATCAAAGTATTTGTATTCTATCATAATAAAAAAAATCTAATTAAACCCAAATCAAAATCTAAAAAATATAAAAAATTGAAATACAGTAGAAGTCACTTGTTAGAATCACTTTGGGACTGATCTGTTTTGATAACAATAACTGATTGAGCATTAAGTGGTGTATGTCAAAAAGTATAATTTTTGATTTTTTTTTACTATACAGTATATACTGTATAGTAAAAAAAATTATGGATATAGGAAAGTGAAAATGTGGAACTATATAAAATGAGAGAAAAATGAAAATTAGATTAAAAGATAACTATAATGATAATAATAATAATAAAGAGCTCTATAATGGATTGATGAACATTTGATAAACTTTATACTGTATATTATATATCAATAAGCAAAAAACTGAAGTGAAATGATTTACTCTTATTCTCAATTTACAGAAAATCATGAAGTGCTAGAGCAATAGCAAGAAAATTCTTATATCAAAAATAATAATAATTATTTTTTTTAATAAATGGAATTATAAAGTTGCTAAATCCCTATATCAGCTATTTTAGACTATTTATTTTGTCATAAAAAAAAAACACTAAAAATCATCAGTTCTGGCAACAATAAGATTGCACCATTCATAAGGGCAAGACGTGCAGTGAAATAACTTAAAGGCACCATGAAGTTTTGAAAAACAGTCGTATTTTCGGTATGAATTTATTAAACCAAAAACTTACATCGATCCAATATTTATTAAAAAACATACACAAATCAGAATTTTTCCACTTAAGTTGAATCTACATTATTTTAAATGGAAGAAAAGTGTTTATCTTTGGATTTTCTCATTTTTTGCCTAAATTTCGGTGAAAACAAAATAATAAAGGATGATTAAAAATTATTATTATTTATTTTAATAGATTTAACCAATATATTTAGTATTATTCACAATATTTTTTAGTTTTAAATATGATATTTTATAATGGTATATCATTTCTGATGACAATAACCGAAATTCTGACTACTAATGCATTTTAGGCTGAACTTAACATGTACCACAGCAGAACCACACCACGACCACAAAACTGTGGTCAATCATGAATTATAATTATATTAATATAGAAATGCATAATCTAACTCACACGGACCACGCGTTGCGACAGCGGTCGAAACTGACTTCAGTTAGTGGTCCGTCTGAGTTAGATTATGCATTTCTATATTAATATAATTATAATTCCTACAGTCCACAAACCATAATAACATTACTAACCTTAACTGATAAGATGCTACTAATATAATTTTTTTTAATCCAATCAACCTACTAACATTATTCATCTACCTTATAATCGGTGTTAATTTTCAACAACACATATAGTTTCTATTTAAAGTTTGTATTTTGTATTTTGGTTGCTAAATATTCTGTTGTTATTTTACTCTGTAGAGCTACCGCGGCAGAAAGAATTGTACAATGGAGATCCGCAATCGAGACTGCTCAAGAAGCTGTCACATAGTGGAAAATCTCCTAAAAAAAACCGACCACAGTCTTGTGGTCGTGGTGGGTTCTGCTGTGGTACGTGTGAGTTCAGCCTTAATATGGATGATTCAGGACCATAAATTTTGATAGCAATACCTGCAATTACAATAAGCAGCTTCTACTGTATTATGAAACATCATTTTCATTTTAGGAAAGTACAGTAGACCTGTGACTTATGTGGTTCCAAAAATATGTAGATACATAAGTCCTTTTATTTTCATTGAATTTCTATAAAATCTGAATAAAAAAATATATTAAACATATTAATTTTTTTGCAAAAATATCACTTATGGCCTTAAATTTTCTTATTTATGTTTATAGTATGTTTATAAATTTCATTTGGCCATTCCATTTATAACTGCATCCAATCATCTATATCAAATTTAAGTATTGTTGGACATGTACAGTTATCTATTTACACAAAATTTTTTTCGGATGAATTAACTGCTTAAGTCAGGGACCTATCATATTAGTAATCCCTGATCTTATGATGCCATCAAATTGTGACCACTTGGACTTATGACAGAAATATAATAAATTCTGTAATTGGTCAATGCAATTCAAATGAATAAAAATTCATATACAATTATCTTATGTATCAAAATTATTTTTTGAGGGTCTAGTTTGTATAGTTTTGTGTTCATTAATCCATTAAGATCTGTTAACATGTACACATATCATGAAACAGGAATAAAAAAATGATAAATAAGGCTTGAAAAAAAAAAACAAATTCTCAATAGATGCACTAATTAAATCAGGATTGAATTTTTTAAAGCCTTATTTGGCTTTAAAAAAATTAATTAGCCTGATTTAATTAGTGCATCTATTGAGAATTTTTTTTTTTGTGTTTATTAATTGAAAATATGTGCCTCTGATAATGGTTCCTACATTTTTCAATTGCCAAAATTTTTTAAAATTACATTTTTATGATAGATAATTTGAATGGATTGTATTAGTAGAATTTGGATTATTTTTTATCCAGTCTTATCAATTTTGCATTGGTGCTATTCTATTATGTTAATCTTATTCTGATTTTGGAATGAGAATTTTATTTTTGAAATTTTAAGAGAAATGTGAAATTTTCATATCATTAGATCTAAAATTCATAAAATTGAAAAAAAAAAAAAAAATATGTTGATAATACAGAAATATTGGTTAATTTTGTTAAAATAAACAATATTGTTTCTTATTTGTTCATTTTTTATTTTTAATGATTACTATAGAAAAAAATGAGAAAATCAGAATGTAAACATCTTCAGGCTATTTAAAGGGGCATGGCATTTTTATTTTTTTTTTGTCAACCAATCACTTTGCAGGAAATTGTGGCCAAGCCTACTTTATTGTTCTGTATGTGATATTGAGTGCAGCATGACAACAAAGGATTGCAGGCCAATTAAAACAAATTTAGATGATGATATAGCTCTTTATGTATGAGAAAGGATGATTTTCATATATGCTGTGTTTTTTGATATAAATTCAATTATATAAAAGTCAAGTAGGGATTGTTACAGGACTCTTTAGAGAGCAATGTCATTTTAGACATTTTAGAAGAAATCTCCACTTAACTGGGATTGTTGATAGTTCCAATTAAGTGTCCCCAATTGTAGATGTCAGGAGGAAATGAAACCTTCTTCATGTACTGTGTGAATTATTGTTGTTTTGTAGTATTTGACATATTAGCACTATATGTTATAGTGTGCTAGAAAGTGGCAGATATAGATTTCAGAAATAGTTTTAATAAAATCAAAACATGTTAGTCATATTTTGGCAAGTAAATTAAGATCTGATAAAAAGGAGATAACTGCTAATTATGTAATAATTCCTGGAGTTGGAGTAAAAGACCAACTGATACAAGTATATGGCAGAAATATAGATTGAAAATTTTTCTGTTGAGATGGCATTATATTTAGGATAAATCAGCAGCAAATGTTTGATGGTAGATAAATTTGACTATAGATACGATCTGATGTAGATGTTGCTGTAAGATGTGTGTGTTGGTCAGTCGAATATATCCAAAACTCATTCTTATATTTATAAATATCAAAGCATTAGTTAGGATGGACATTGAGTTCATCCAAATGGAGTTTTGGCAAGATTAAGTATAACTTATGGATTTCTCTATATTATAGATGATCATAGGTGACAAATCCTAGATGATTTGGGTTGTTCAGTTTTTTGCTTAAACTCTACTCATCCTAAGAAAATACAATTAGGGACTTAAATTAAATCTTTAGCCATGTAATATTGGGAAGAACCATCATATGCAATTATAGCCTTTATAAAATTAAAATGGTTCTGATTCTTACTAGTTAATTTCAACTGTATCCTTTTAATTTAAATAATTATACATATATTAATATTAACTTTTTAAAATTAAATTAGGAATTATTTTACTCAAAATTATTTCTATGGGCAATTTTCAAAATATTATGAAATCTTTCTGAATCATCCTATAAAGCTGTCATAATCTTTTTCATTAAAATGTGATCTTAACTTAGCTAAGTTATGGGCACTTTTGTGATAAATCCACACTTCAACAAAAAGTGTTGTGGCCTGGTAATTAATTCCCAGATTTATCTTCATAATAGAAAAAAAATTTTTTTTAATTCCATGATAACTATGATTCTTCCATGAGATAACAAAAAAATGCATTTCAGCTGCTCATAAAGCAATCATAGTTATCACAGATTGCTTTATAAGCAGCTGAAATGCATTTTTTTGTTTTCTAATATAGCAATCACAGTTATCATGGAGTTAAAAAAATCTTTTTATTTTAGAAAATAATTTATCTGTGAATTAATTCCCAGGCCATGATTCTTCCTGTTGAAATGTGGATTCATCTACAATAGCACACACAAGTTAGCCAATTTAAGACTATATTTCTTAGTTTAATTAACATCACCATCTAATTTGATTTTATCTTTTTCATTGTTAAATAGAATTTTTATTATATTTATTTGCAAACTTTTTATGAAGATTTAATAATATTTAGTGAAAGATAAATGAATTGATATAATAACTAAAATTAATAAAATGAAAACCAAATTACCTCCCCTAAAATCAAAATTTCCTCCATTACTCCCACTTGCTTCCATATTTTGTGATTCAAAACCACCACCCATTGAATTTCCTTGTGAATAGTATCTCCCTCTATTTCTAAAATAATAAAATACACATAGAAAAATATAAAATTTTAATAATTGATAAAAAAATTCAAAAATCAATAAATAAGAAAAGCTTTATTATTTTTCATAACATATTATTTTATATTTATTTGTATACAGACAGTCCTCAATTTATGAATTCCAAATCTTACAATTGCCCTTACAATATTCAGAATTTGGTTATTTTCATAGCATATTGGTAATAAATACTCTTTTGTTTTATTAAAAATGTAGTGAGACAATTACTTACCCTCTTGGGGATCAAGGTTCAATTCCAAATGATTTTAGCCTGAAGCCTGAGTTCAATTCTGAATTATTTTATAACTTTGAAGACCCAGGATCAAATCCAGGTAATTTTATCATATTAAAAGGATTCACTATATTCCAATGTCTTATTATTTTTATTAAAATTATTACCACTTACATCTTACAATGGGTTATCAAAACATAATCCCACTCTAAGTTGAGGTCTAGCTGTATTTAATGATTGCATATAAAATCTCTCCACTTAGGGGGGTTTTTATCTTACAGTTTCATTAGGAAATATCAGTATCATTCCAACTCACTCAATGCATGAAAGCAATCATTTGGTTGAGTGAGCAATGAAGTGAAAAGGTACATTGAATTCAGCAATGTAGTTTTTCATTTCATTGCTAGCATAGCTGCAACAGGTTTACTAGTAATAATTAATTTTTTTGACACATCAGTGCCCATGTCCTATGCCGTACTAGTTGTTAAAAATTCTTGCTGCTGTCCAATAGTATATATCATATGGCTCTGTTTAAAATTATATTTATAGTTTCTCAACAATTTTTAGACTGGTTTATCCTCGTGTGTGGCACTGTCATTTTTGCTACAGTTTAAAGAAAGTTTCATCCCCTAGTATCAAAAACTTGATTTATTATTATTTTTTTCTGAATAATAACAAACAGTAAGATATTTTAAAATGCATTAAGTTTTTATAAAATTTAATTTAATCTGCATTTAACAAATATTAGTTTGTTTATTACATAGAATTTATTACATTCCTAGTAAAATATAACTAGTCATAATTATAATAAAATATTTAAACATTTTTTTTAAATTAGGGAATTCTTCACTTTGTGCTGTTACAATTTAGAGTAACTGCCGATGACTATTTTTTCAATAATTACAAATTGATAAATTATAATAAAGGATTAATTTCTGTTTCATTGCATGGAACAGAAATTATCAATACTAGAAATTACCCACTCATATAAATGAGTGGAAATATAATCATGTGATTTAATTTAATAATACTGTATATAATGATAAAAACACCTCTGAACTCATGTAGGAAATCCAAGAGGGAATCATAAAATGGCATCCATTATGATGTTACAATGCCATCTGCAAATTCCGTTTTTTTAGAGGAACTACAATTTCAATGTAATTTTTATTCTCTAATATTTTAAATTATTAATAACAACAAATAATTTGGGCTGTCACAGACATCCAAAAATTAGACCTTTCTAAGGATATCCTATTTATAGAAATTGATACAGTAGTTCAATCGAAAAAGGGACATCCAGCCACATTTGACTATTAATATATATGATTTTTCTTACAAATCAAAAAGTCTATTTCAACTTTTTGATTTAAAAAAAAATAAAAAACTTATCTTTAACCAAAAAAGTAACAAGATTAGTTTATATAAACAACTGATAGATCAAAAAATACCATAAAATACTGATCCATTACAATCATCTAAATTTGATCATTCATCATCCCAGCTAGGCAGAAGTGTGTTAAAAGCATGAAATAATAATGCATTTAATTATTATTTTTTTGTGTAAATACAAACAATAACTAAACATCAGCCAAATAATCGTAGCATTACAAATTAATTTAGAAATAACTAAAATTTAACGATTAATTTTCTTCCAATGTGGTTCCATCAATTAACTAATAACTAAACTAGAAATTTCAATATTTATCTGAAAATGAAATTTATCCTGACACAAAATCACACTAGGGACCTTTAAGATAATGCCCAGTTAGATTAACAGTTGGATTACCCAGGACATCAGACAGATTTCCTTTTAAGATAGCTTATATAATTGAAATTTAGACAAACACACATATTGGACAGGCTAACAAGCTACATTCCCAGTTTATCATTAATAGATAATAGCACTGTAATGCAATTAATAAATTATTAAAGTAGCAATTTATTTCTAAAATAATTCACTAAAAATAAAATTAGATTTATTTAAGATTATATTATTAAAAAATTGATTGAGTGTCTATACTAAAATCTTGTCAGATGAATCAATGATTCATCTGACAAGATTTTAAGGACTCCACTACAATCCTACAAAATTTTGTCCAAAACATGGACCGCTACAATCCTACAAAATTTTGTCTAAATCTGTGAGTTACAGTCCACTGGCCCCCCCTGTAAGATTTACTTATTTGGCTGACATTTAAAAATAAAAATGTATATTATTATGTAATAAATTCCAAAAATTGGAATTTATACATTTTAAAATTTTTTTCCTTTTTGGAATTTTTACACAAATTTTTACAGCTTTAATTTTTTGCTTACTAAATATTTAACAAGAAAAATTATCAACAGCATTCTTCATATCAGTAAATTACTTATTTTTTCTAGTTTTTTGTTTTTAACCTGAGCAACAAGCAATTAAAAATTCCTGGTCAATTCCCACATATTTTGGGGAATAATTTCTGATTTTATGGTGTTTCCTATAAGTCAAAATATTCTAAAATAATTAAAAAAAATATGATTTTCAAAGTCATATTATGATTACATATGTACACTTGCATGACTTACTTTTTATTCATTTTTTCCCCATGTTCATTTTACTCAGTTTAAAAATACAGGCATACCTCACTTTATCAACTTTCTTTACAGAACTTCACTAATACAATACATTTCATTCTGAAAAACTGGAAGTATGAGTGTGAGACCTGAAATTGAACCCAAAACCTCTAAGGTGGTAGACAAACCATGTGGCATCAGGTTGAGCTTATTAGGCTTAGCAGTATTGGCACTTAATAAATGATAATATAAATGTGTTTTTAGGCTTTTATATGCATTAACAAATGAAAAAAGGCTGTTGTTTACTTTACAGCAGTGATCTGAAATGTAACTATCATAACTGAGACATATGTCTGTACTTGAAAATTTTGTGATCAAATATTTCTAAATGAAAATACAGGAATCCTCCAACTTATGATTTCCCTAGACCAAATTTATTAATCAAAATAAGACAATTCATCTCTACATTCTATTATATTGTTATTATGTTGTTAATAAATTAGCATCTAAGTTATGAATAATTCGTATCTCACATGCGTAAGCTGTTTTCCCTTCAAGTAACATGTCTAATTCAATCTATCAATCTAAGATAGGGATTTGATCATGGAGTCTCTGGTCAGAGAGCCAAACCATAGCCATCAATTTGTTGCAATGATTACTAGTAAAAAATAGCACTATAGTAAGAATAATAATATGGTTCTAATTTATTATATGAGGGAGAGTCAGTAAGTTACAAAAGCTGATACCATGGAAACTACAAGAGATATTTACATGGTATCACTGTTCATTTTATCCATAATTTTTTTCTACATTTGTATATTTGCCTCAATACTGTGTAAGTCCCTGGAATCCTGCAACATGGAACTCTTTTGACTGCTGTTGCAGCCATAGGTACACTTCTTATTCAACCTCTCCATTATCATTGAAATGTTGACCTACCAAATATGTTTTCAAAGAATCAAATAGGTGGAAATCACTGGTTGCACGTTCCAGACTGTAGGATAGATGTTCCAGCATCTCCATTGCAGTTTCTTCATCTCTGCTATCAGCAGTCAGGACATTTGCAGTCTGTTGTCGTCATGATGGAGCAAGATGCTGCAGGATAGCAGGCCCAGACATTCCTAGCAAATTGCATAATAGAGTTTGTCTAATACAGGGTTCTCAACCACTGTGCTGCGGCACACTAGTGTGTCGCCAATCCTTTGACGGTGTGCCGCGAAAAATTAAGAATGAATTGTATGTATGGATGTAATTGTATGAATCATATATATTAATAGTGAAACGTGGTTGGCTGGATATCCCTTTTGAGGTAGAACCACTATACCAATTCCTATAAATAGGGTATCGTTAGAAAAATCTAAGCCTCGAATCTCTGTGACAGCCAAAAATTTTTGTCATTATTCATAATTTAAAAATTAAGGAATAAAAATAAATTTTAAAATTTATAGTTTTCCTAAAAAGACAAAATCCGCAAGAAGCATTATAACTTAATAAGGACCGCCATTTAATCATCCCGAGTATGAGTATTTTATGTCTGTAATCAATAAATAAGAATAAATATAATAATCTGTTAATAAAAATTTGTTGTTTAATCTAAATTATTATTTAAAATATTTAGGTGTGCCGCCAAATTTTAAAATATTAAAATGTGTTCCTCAACAGAAAAAAGGTTGAGAACCACAATCTAACACCTCACAGTACAAGATGGCATTGACATTGGTATCCCTTGGTTAGAAATGGGCTAGCAGAATCTCCTAATTATCCCAAAAAACAGTCAACACGATCTTACTGGCTGAGATGTCATCTTGAACTCCTAGGCCACAGCAAGTGGGGATGTTTCCACTGTATTGAAGTCTGCCTGGATTTGGGTTGGTAGTGGTGCAACCATGACAATCTGGGTCTGCATATCTTACTTCTCTGTGGCATACCAAAGCAGATGTTGCAAAGACCAGATCCATGTGCATCAGTTTTTGTTCTTTCAACAGTTTGTTTTGGTACCAAGCATGTGCACAATTTACAGAATTTTAGATCAGTGTGCATGATTCTGTAGGCAAAACTGAGCAAGCACTCTACCTCACTTATCACTGTGTTGATGGTGATCCTCCTGTCAGTGAAAATCATCATCTCGACATGCTCCACTGTTATAGTGGTTGCAATCTCTATAAGCTAGCCCAACTGATCTTCAATGATGATTTTCATGTGCCATTGGTGAACTACTTCATCAATTGTGCATTGCTTGTTGTGATACTGTGCATTACCAATATACACAACTTCTTTGTAAATGTTCTTTGAACAAGTCTTTCCATCTACAAAAACAGCACAACAGACTGTTGCTCTACAATCATACACTTTTTCAACAATTGGCCATGTTGTCACATGCACAGTATCACTTGCATCTTATGTGGGAGATTTTAAACAATCCCTTCCTATAGCTCAAGAGTTGGCCCCATACAATATATTTATAACTTACTGACTCCCCAACATAAATAAAAACATTTTCAGCTTATAGTTAAGCCATTATCAGTTATACCTAGGGTGATCGTATGTCTTTTATTTAAGAGGACAATCCTTTATTTCACTTCTCCATCCTTTAGATTTTTTTTTTCCTAAAATGGCCATTTGTCCTTTATTTTGTGAATTAAAATACAGGAATACCTCGATTATCGCGGTTAATGTTGCCACGAAAAATAGGTGACTGTTTTGTGATTTTAGCAAGTTTTACAAACACAGGAATACCTCGATTATCGCGGTTATTGTTGCCACGAAAAATACCGTAGGAATACCTTGATTATTGCGGTTATTGTTGCCACGAAAAATACCGCAGGATAAATAATGCATGTAAAATGGGTGATCATTGCCAGGATTTTTCAAAATATGTTAATTAAATTTTATGTATAAGGTAAAAAAGAAATGTGTTGAGCATGCAATCTTCTCAATTTTGATCACTCTACATTTCTTCTTGGTAGCTGTAGTCTTGATATCATCATTGTTTCCTTTAGTATTCACTATAAGGGTAAATAAGAAGAGAAATAAATATCCACATGTATTTCAAATAGAGGTGGATAGTTACTTGTGAATGGTGAGCAGGCACTATCGGATAAAAACGAGCTCTACTCTTGGGAGAGTGGCAATTCGAACTAAATTTAATTCTAGTTGCATATGTAGTGGGCTACATCTCGCGACCGCGATAATTCGAATTTTGGTATTCGATAAAAACGAAGTGCTACTTGGAGAGTGGCGACTCGAACTAAATGTAGGTTACATTATGTAGTGGGTATATCTCGCGGCCGAAATAATTCGAATTTTGGTATCAAATTATAAACCGCCGCTGCAATAATTCGAATTTTGGTATCAAATTATAAACCGCGATAAATTGTAATAATTCGAATTTTGATATCAAATTATAAACCGCGATAAATCAAAAATCGCAATAATCGATAACCGCGGTATTCCTGTAGTAAATTGAATATTGGTATGTAACAGATGGTCCACAGAAACATGACACTGTCATTTTTTGTGACAGTGTCACATTTCTATGTTGCCACCTGCAATAGGTTAAAAAATGCTGACAAAATGACAAGTCCTGCCAACATAGATGGATTAGAATTTTTAAATATTTCACTGTCAATCACATATTGTTTAAAAACATTTTAAAAATCGTGGAATTTTGCTTCTTTCTTCATGGATCTAATGCCCCACTGAACAGATTTTTCATTAGTGAATATTATTTGACCATTGAAAAAACTTAATTAACTGTTGAAACATTAGAAGCATGTATTTATACCAAATTCAATTTCAATGTGACACGTATAGTTTTATGAAATTTTAAAACACAAACCAGACTTGTTAAAATATCAAAATAAATTCTTTAAAACAACAATATGATTACTTAAAACAGTGATGGGCAAATTACAGCCTGCCACAACAATTTGTGTGGCCTGCAGTCCATACACTAGTGTAAGATTTTTTTTATTTTACCACAAAAATGTCAAATTACATAAACAAGCAACATAATTATTAAATTAAATTTAGATTTTGTATGCTAAAATGTTCCCTTTAAAAAAGTCTGGAGTGGGCCCCTCTCAACTTTCCAATATTTTTGTATATATAACCTATTGGGGCATCAGAGACAATGGTAGTGGTAGGGAGTGGCCATGAAAGTTTGTTGAAAACAGAATGTTGTTTTTCAGCATAATTACAGTATTTTTCTCTACTATAAATATCTCATAACAGAAAGTAAAAACATTTTTATTTTTACATGCAGTCTGCTAGAGAGCTTACAGAAGTCCGGGTGGCTTGTGGTCAGAAAAGTTTGCCCACCACTGGCTTAAAACATTATGTTGTTCATTATATTGTGTTGTTTATTATATTTTATAATAAATGTTTTAAGACTATACAGTTTTAGTGAAATAAATAAATGAAACCTGCTTTTTCTTATTACGAAACAATTTCTGATTTATTCTTTTTTTGGAGAAAATAATATGGTCATCATAATTATACATCAAATAGAATAAAAGGTCATAAAAAAACCAAAAAAAAAAAAATTCAAATTTACTTTGAAAAATTCAAAGTTGTACATTTGTTCATGTCACATAGCATGGAACTACATAGCAACAACAAAAACATTAACAAAGATATTAAAAAATATGTCATAGAAGATCCAGGAGTGCAGAATTGCCAAAAACATTAAAATTTATGAAGAAATAAAGATTTTTTTCATTTCATATTGAGAATTTATTTGCAGACATTAATGAGTTGAAATTCTTTCACAAAATTTGATTTCTACAATAGTTTTAGTGCTGAAAAAATATATAAAAAATAGCATTTTTAAATTATAGATTCAGTCTCTTGGAGGACCTTTTTAACCTGATATGAAAATATTAATTTAAAACAAATGCATTTAAAACTTTAGTTTTAGAAATAGTTCATTGGACATGGGAATAATTAACATAGTGCAGACATATCCCATACATTACAAGATATGAAACATTTGTCAATAATCAGTCCTATACAGCACTAAAGCAAGTAGTGCTTTAGTGCTGTATAGGACTGATTATTGATAAACGTAAGCAAGTTGTTATTAAATATTTATGAAACATTTGTATTAGCATATCATCTAGTAAAGAAAATCCAAAATCATTTCAGGAAAAATGGTGATAATTACAATTTTAATGCTAATTCTAAATAATTCACTATTCTAAGCTAATTCGATATTTCTAACAGAAAAACTATTTACTCAGATCTGAAAAAATTTTCTATACTTGTCAAAAAAATTATAGTAAAAACTGATCATATATGGTAGATATGGGTTTATAGCAATTTTTCAGAATGTTAAAAATATTAAATCTATTACCTTTTGCCACCTCTATTCTTTCCACCTCTGTTTCCTCCTCTTGATCCATTCCAGGAATTCTTAAATTCTGTTTCTTCCATCTATCTTATTTTCTAAATGATAAATAAAAACAATTCCATTTATCAAATTTAATAATACTATAAAACCCCAATTAGCCAATATTATGATTATTCATAAAAAAAAATACAGTACAAATGCAATGTAAAAAGAAATTTATTCTAAGATAAAATAATTTAAGTAATATTAATATTGATATATACAAAAGGATAAATGAATGATTATGTGTAAATGCTTCTTTCTTTTGCAGTCAAACTATTTAATATTAAACTTTTACAAATGTGATATTGTTGGAAAAGTCTAATTTTTGAATTTATGAAAAAAAAAAAATAAATAAATAAATCCAAAAATAAAAAAAACTATATTTTCCTCAATATAAGTTTCTTCTTTATTTAATATGTTGCATATACATATAAAAAACTTATTTGTGAGGCTTCATCAGCTGTACACCCAGTGCAGCTGACAAGGAGAGGGCGCGGTCTGGGAAATGAACTTTGGAACCAAACTTTGTGGGGTGGTAGTTTACCCTTCATGTGTTAATATGATAAAATATTAGCGCGCACTATTCAGCCAATTCCGAAAAAAATGGATTCAAAGTTTTCATAGCTGTTATATATAATAAAAAATGTGCAAACATGTCAGAATGCCGAGTAGCCGAGTCGGTAGCGCGATGTCCGTCGGTGCTGACTTCCGGTATGGGCCGCGGGTTCGGTGTGCGATTATTTTATTTTTTTTCGTTACAATTATTATTTTATACATTTTATTTAAAAAAATATTTACATAAAGAAATATTTTATCTCACTTGCTGACATTTTCACTTGAAAACGTTTTTGTAAACTGATTTATATTGGCGACACGAAACACATTCTACCCTCTTCAAAAGCCAGGGATAAACTTACAGTGATACTAGAAAACACACTTTTTGATGACTTTATGAGTTTCACATGATAGTGTCAGTAAGTAATCGGCAACTGGAATGTTTGCGTCAATCTTACCAGTAAAAATATGCACGTATATGTGAAATGTTGTAGATAATTAAAAACACAGATAAAAAATTTTTCCGGGAAAAAACTTAAGGTTTAAAGACCTCTCGAATAACAAATTAATGAAAAATTATGAGATAAAATATTTCTTTATGTAAATATTTTTTTAAATAAAATGTATAAAACAATAATTGTAACGAAAAAAAAAAATATTCATAGACCACGCATCAAATCCGTGGCCCATACCGGAAGTCAGCACCGATGGACAGCGCGCTACTGACTCGGCTACTTGGCGTTCTGAGCTGTTGCCACATTTTTTATTATATATAACAGCTATGAAAACTTTGAATCCATTTTTTTCGGAATTGGCTGAATAGTGCGCGCTAATATTTTATCATATTAACGCATGAAGGGTAAACTACCACCCCACAAAGTTTGATTCCAAAGTTCATTTCCCAGACCCTGCCCTCTCCTTGTGAGATTAGTTCATGAGAAGATTGAAAATGTTTCTGTAGTAAAAAATTTTTTTCCTGATCAGTGCTGTTTGTTTTTTATATGTAAATTTCATATCAAGAATGAAGAATGAGTTGTATTATTAAATAATCAAAAAATAAAAAAATACTATCAGGTTAAATAAATATTACAAAATCAAATTAAGAACAATTTCTGTTGAACTTTGTTGCATTGTTTTTCTACACATGCCTGTCTTTCTACCTAGTATAAGATCTTCAATCAAGGCAAAAAATTCTTGAACATGAACTTCAACATGGATATTGCATCTGTATTGAATGAAGTATTTTACCAGAAAGATCACTGAATTTACCAGTACTTTATAATTATTACAAAAATCAATCATTCAACAAAATTAGTAAAAAATATAAAGCTGTTTGACAAAGTCTTTAACAAGTTTAGCATATGAACAAAAGTTTAAGAAATAAAAAGTGCAGTCCTGTTAACAACTCTTTCTCTAGTTTTTTTTTTTTTAATCAAAATTGGTTGGCAGAAAATCTTTCGCACTTTCATACAGAATTTCAATCTTTGATCAGCTATAATGATAAATGATGTTAGATTGTTCAATTTTATACAACTACTGAACAATCTAACATCATTTGAAATTTTCTAAGAATAAATATATTGGCATATATACTAGAGTTTATTAAATTTCCATAAAATCCAAATAAAAAATTCATTGAACAATTTATTTTTTTGTAAAAATATCATTTATGCTCTTAAATTTTCTTATCTATACACTAACAAGTAAGTAGGCTTATAATTTCATTTGTTAATGCATCCATTTGTGTATATCAAATTTAAGCATATTGGACTAGTACAATTTTTGATTTATGCGGAAATTTATGATAAATTAACTATATAAGTTGGGATCTACTGTATTGATGTCATCATTTTTTAATGTAGTCACCTTTCTTTAAAATGCACAGGTGCCACTAGTTTATAGTAGCCTCTGTATGTCACATTAAGAGATTTTTTTTGATTGGAGGTATGCATATTCTTAAACATATTCAATCACTTCCTTACTACACATTAAGTTTCTTCCTTCTAAGAACCCATAGTGACAATAGATTGTAAATAATAGTCATCCTCTTTCTGATATCTCTCTAACAATCAGGCCTGCTAACAATGAGTGGTATATCTGCAATCTTATCTGTTTGTATTGACTGGCTAACAATTCAAGGAATCCAATGAGTAAACACACCTTTCAATATTGTAGTTAGTCCCTTCATGATGATACAAACTGCCAATACTGATATTCAAACTGAGGTAATATTCTGCATTATTGTATCAATCATCATGAACAACTTCACTAATTTGCTCAGCTATCTCTCATTGTCAATGCTTTTGAATGAAATTTATTTTTGATATGGTCACAGCTTCTTTAAAGGCCTTACACCAGTAGTTCTTAATCTTTTGAAGTCATGAAACACTTTTGATTGTAAAGAAAATATGAGGAACAGTATATCACTAAGATCATAAAACAAACAACAAAAATATGCATGAATATGTACTTTACTAAAAATTATACATTACCTATTAAATAACAGTAAAAAAATATATATTCTTAACAAATGTAACTCTCTTAGAAAAATGGAACATTTTTAAATCAAGTTTAATGTGATGCCTGAGCTAATTGTCTTTTGCAGATTTGAGCAATATCAGGTCTAATATGTGATAAAGCTACCCTCATTTGTTACATCAATATTCCTAATTCTTTTGCATTTTTTTAGTTTTTATGTTCATTGAATGTTGAAAAGCCTAGTTCACACAAATATGTCGAAAACTGTACAAAATCTTAAGTGCTTTTGTGGGAAAGCCTACTTAATAATTTATTTGAAAATGCAAGTTGAATCTTGTCTACATTATAAAATTCAAACTACACAGTATGCTAAGGCCATTCAAATAGGCTTCATTTTCATAATTTCGCAGAACACTTGTACACGTTTGTGGAACATCAGGGAGTCTATGTGGGTCTCAGTCTCTCTGCAGAGATGAAAAATCATCTCTGTAGAAAGACAATCTTTCCACAGAGACAGTAGAGATATTATTATGTTTTAAGCGATGCTCCAGTCATTCTCTCTCAGGAAACGTCAACATTTTCCCCATGATGCTTAGAATATGCATATACATAACATCACTCTCATTCCAACCAATGAAACTACTCGTTACATCACATTACACCGGCACTGCGCAAACTCAGTATTCAAAGAAAATAGCAGTAAATAAACGTGATTATTTATATAATTACACTACGCAACAAATATAAGCTTTGATAACTGAATGGGAGAAATAAGCTATTATATTTTGGAGAATATGATAGCGAATGTATCGGAGCAGTCATTGAGAGAAATGTGGAATGACTAAATGCACAACAAAGGGTAAGATTTTACTTTGAAAGCTGTCATTCACTCATAAAGACATCTTCAACTATGCACTGCTCAATATTAATAAGTGCATCAATATTAATGTGAGCTGAAAGTTTTTATGTCATTCACTCAGTCGTTTAGATTGTGTGTGTTACTTTTTATATCCTTAATTGATTCTGTTAGTTGTTATTTATAATTACGAATATTAACAAAAACATGAACATTTCAGCATATAAAAGTTTTTGTATTCATTGTGAACACGTTAATTTACATTGATAAATGGCAGCAGTCAAAGTAAAATTTTACTTAAACTTAAAATATTTTAAATTATCAATAACACAATTGTTAACAAATTTTAAATACTGATATTAAATTGGAAAAATAAGATGATAAATAAATATTAAATATTTAATGCATAGAATTTTGTTTGAATTTTCATTTATTGTTCAAAGGTGTTTATAAAATGGAAATATGCAATCAATGAATAATAGCTTAAACAAAAACATGTTAATATCCAATTGTCTATCGATCAAAATTATATCCTCAATATTTTGTCGAAATCCTCTACCTGAGAAAAACTACAACGCCGATGTATTTTAATTGAAAAAAAAGCGTCTTTTATTCAATGTGTGTAAATTTGATGCTAATTCCTTATAATGCTGCAATTTCATTTTTTTTTTATAATTAATTTTATTTTTAAAATTTGATCACCAAATATTTTAATGGTCTTTAAATATTCTATTCTGATTTAAATTACATATTATTTCTTCTTTCGAAACATCTAAATGTCGATTGTCTCTTCTGAGAGATAGATAAGGCTATTACTCTGCAGAGATAGAATTTTTAAGAGACAAAAAGTTGTCTCTGACTAAATAATCTCTCTAGATGTACTGTAACATCGACTTAGAATGAACAAATTGTTTCTCTAGCGGAGCAAGAAATCAGAAAGCGACGTTTGCTCACTGATGTCAAATAGTTTGTCTGGAGAGACGATTTTTATTAAGAGCAGCCTAGACCCCCAGTGCTCTGAGGAACATCAATTAAGAACCACTACCTTACACCATTTATAAATACTTATGCCAGGCATTGTAGCTTCACAAAACCTTGCCTTCAATCTTTTTCAAATTTCAGATTGTTTCATTCCTTTTCTGGTAAGAAATTCAATGATAATGCATTGTTCTGCATTTGGATGAACTTTGACTTTACTCATTACTCTAACGTCCAGGGAAATAACTCATTCTTGGGTTGACTACTGTGCCAGTTAGTCCAAGAATGCTGGTTACTGCTGGATTGTCAAGAAGGATATTCATCAAACCAAGAACAGTGTTTAAAATATAGTATATTAAATGTACTATATTTTAGATAAGAACATAGTACATGTAATATATATGTTACTGTGAAAGACCGATATCTGGCAAATGTCGATATTCTCCGGTGAATGTCAGCATTCAATCAGTCGCTTGGTATATGTACGAAATATTTGCTAAATTTCATTATTTCTCACCTACACCGGCAAATGTCGACATTCAGCATGCATTGATGGTGAATGTTGAATAAAAATATTTTTATTACGTTAAGACAAAAATACAACTTTTTAATATATGATATATTTCAAAATAGGAGAAATAATATTATGATATATGTCAAAATATGAGAAAGCTTAAGTAACAGCACATGTAAATAACTGCTGAGCCTAAAAAGAAAACGAACAGTACATTCTAAATCAGAAAAGAAAATATCAATAATTCCAACTTACATATAAATTATGTGATTAACGTTATACAATCTTATTTATTGCAGCAATTTAAACTGTTATGACATTTTGAATTGCACAAGA